>JBBMEF010050231.1:0-12845 GCA_037832685.1 Sicyos baderoa
ACGGAAAAGAGGAAAGAAGAGAAAAAATAGTAAAATAAAAACAGATTAGAAAAATAAATAAGAGAGAGAAAAAGTCACTTTCAAGTAGATTTTGATTGTTGTTAAAAGAGAAAGTTGTTAAGATTTTTTTTTTGGTCGCGTCTTTCACAAAAACGCGACCCAACTTTCCGTAACATATTTGACCTTCACAAAAAAAAAAGGGTTGACCCCAATTTGCAATAAATTTGGGGTCAAACTCCGTTTGGCAATAAGTTTGGGGTTCTGACCCCTGCATGCCATTTTCCGGTGAACTAAAAATAGTACATCGGTGGTAAAAAAGTATGAGGAAGAACCACATTGTAATTAGAGGATTTGAAAGAATTGGAATTACAAATTTCAATCATTATGAATAACTAACAAATTATAAATTTAATTAATGATGTTTATGCATCTAAAAATTAATTTATCACAAATTTTTTTAATCTCCTTAAATTCAAATGGTATGCATCATAAGAATTATCGGTAATGCGCTAAGCTAGCTTAAACACTGACAAACATCAAAAGAAAAGTTGAATTAAAAAACGATCCTTTGTTAATTTAACTATAAACTATGACAGAATAAAAAAGAAAAAACGATCCTTTGATAATATAATTATAACTAAAAAACTCGTAACTAGTTAAGAAAAAAAAAAAAAAAACTCAAGGTATTTGTTCTTTTTCCAAAATGGACAGTAGCTCAGTGATACGTATATGTTTAATGACAGGAGGTTATGGGTTCGAATTCACCTCCTCGATTGTTGTAATCTCAAAAAAAAAAAAAAAAAAATTATTTTAAAAGAAAAAGCTGGTCAGATTTCGAGTGTGTTGTACATTAGGGCATGGGCAAGTCTAATATTTAGTTGGGTCCATTGTGAAGGCTTGGTCCAATCTAACTTTTAGTAGTGTTTTTTGTAGGCCCAATCAAATTTCTAGAGGGGCTATATGTTAGGCCCAGGTCCACTGCCACGTATATTCGCCATTTGAAAAATCGTTCCGTTCAAATTAATACCTACGGATTTTCTTGACATCCAAACCGTGACATTAGTCGAGGTGCGCTTGTGTACGCAAGCTGACCCTGACAGCCACGGACATCAAAAAAAAAAAAAAAATTGTTCAACGGTTAGGTTACAGGTTTATATAGAAATATAAAATTGTAGATGAAATTACACATATATTCATAGTGCTGTGGTTTCATTTTTGTTTTACTATGTTTGTAACTACATTATCATATAGCTTTACCAATGGCTAGTTGAATGAGGAATAAAACCCCTATTTTAAAGTTAGCTATATGTAAATACAATTGTATTTTTTAGCATATACTCATGCCTGAAACTTATATACTTCATTGTTTTTAAACTTGAGACTTTGAATCCACAAGTATAAGAAATTTACCCAAAATGATGTTAGGTTATGAATTAAAATTTATTCTTCGTTACATTTTTTTTCTTCTGTAGCCTATCTCTCTTCTTTAATATGCTCCATTGTTAAAAATGTAACAAGTTAAGCGATAAGAACATAGAATTTTAATGGTACGTGTACAATTTAGTAATCAAGAGGTTAGAGGTTTTAATCCGCCAATCTAAATTTCCTTCTTAAGTTCAAAAAAAAAAAGTAACAGATTAGCAATTAAAACTGACCCAATATATTTATTTCTTAATAGAATGCTTTTTTTTAGCCATTGTTAGATGGTTCATTAGTAAAAATCTTGAACAGTGTAACAATTCCAAGATTTAGTTAACCCTATTTGAAAAGGATCTAGCTATTTTTAGCCATATTTGAAAGAGAATACAATTTAGGGGAGATAGTATCATGATTAATTGTTTCACATTGCAAGGTAGGTGTAATTTAGTGCAATATACACCTTTACAGCTCAATTTTGCATGACAACCAACCTAGCCTCTAACTTAACCTAACTTAACCCATCATTAAACGCCCGAACAAAATTCAACTAGACTTATGACCAATAAATCATGTGTTCAAACCACCAATCAACCCAAAAACTTAAGTTTGTGGGTTGAGGTAAATTTAATTATATCAACTAACACTATCTCTCATTTGTGTCGAACTCATGACCTCCTACTCTTATACCATGTTGAGTTATGTTAAATTACCAATCAACTCAAAAGCTTAAGATTGTGAGTTGAGATAAATTTAATTATATATCGACCTTTGAGGTCATAATTAGTGTCTTATTCACTAAAACTATATTAAGATTGACAATAAGTCACAATATTTAATCTCACAATGAATATCCGAAGGATAGCAAAAATGATGAAAAGTTTAAATACAATATACTTTTGTATAGTTAAAGACAATACATACACATATGTTACCCTAAATTATGAATGTGTTTTAGGGAAGTAAACTAAGCCAAGATGAAACAAAATATAAGAGAGTGAGAGGTTAATTAATTAAAACACACACATACAAACATACAATAAAGAAAGAGTGAGTAAAAGTTGAGCACAAAACACACAAAAGATAACCTAGAAATGAGGAGTTGAATTTATGTGCTATCCATATGCTTACTCAGTTCTTCCAACCTCTTCAGCCTCAGCCTTTCACTTTCACCAGAAATCTAATAACAGATCAAATTGCAATAAACAAAATGTCTCTCAATTTCAAATGCTCATAAATTTATTTGAATGTATGTAAATATATATATATATATATATATATATATATATATATATGCATTTGAAGGAAGAGTCAAATGTTGTAGGGTCAGGCAGTATGCCCCGTGACATTAGTCGAGGTGCGCTTGTGTACGCAAGCTGACCCGGACAGTCACGAACTTCAAAAAAAAAAATATATATATATATATATATATATTTGAAGGAAGAGTGAGGAATTACGAAACTAACCTCCATTAGTTTTGATATTAACTGTACTTTCTCGTTGTTCTTTTCATTAAAGGCATCGAGGGCATCTTTGTATTCTTTCTCCTGTCATACAAAATGGTTTTTTTCAGCACAAAGTTTGAAATTCATTGACATACTATTGTACAATCTATTCCTGTATTGTACAATTATTTTGTTCTTCTTTTTGTATTATGTAATTATTATACAAGATTTCAGAATTTTTTTTTTCCCTTTAATTTAATTAGGATTGTTTCAAAACGAATTATGAATTGACTTAGTAATTTTATGAGTTCAATCATAGTGACTATCTACCTAAGATTTTCTTGACACATATATTGTAGAGTCGGATGTCTAATGAGAAAAGAAAAGTTGGCTTAACACTTAAAATACAATTTTGGTCTCTAAATTTTAAAGTTTGTTCTATTTGTTCTTTGGACTTTAAAATGTCTAGTTTTATCCCTAAACTATTAAAAAAGCTTAAAATAAAATGAAATAAACCTCAAACTCTAGGGACTAAAATTAAACATTTACAAGTCATAAAATCAAAATGAAACGAACCTCAAAGTTCAATGATTAAAATTTGATATTTGAAAGTTTATGAACCAAAATAGAATAAACTTCAAAGTTTAATAAAAAAATTTGTTGGAGAAGAACCTCAAAGTCTAATGATCAAAATGAGTTTTTTTTTATAAAACGATCGGTATTTTAACCAACAAAATAAAGAAACTAACATCCACTACAAAGTTAAGTTTTATGGGGAATTATTTTAAGAATAGAAATCTTCTGAAAATATATTTCGAACAATTTTCTTAAAGATGCATATTCTTGATAGTACATTTTATTTTCATTATGGTATGGTTTTAAAATAAACAAATCGAAAGATGACGTACTCAATCCATGATGACCACCTATTTAGAAATTAATTTCCTATTAATTTTCTTTGATCCAAATATTTTACGGTCAAGCTACATGTCACACGCAAGCTAGCTTGGACAATCACTCAAATCCAACAAAAAAAAATAACAAAATTGCTTTTTTTTCTAAAATCATAGTTGAATCGAGATTGCAAGTGCAACGTTCACAGTATCATTAGTATTTACAAATCTTCCAATTATTCTAAAACATATATAGGTGTGTTTATATATATTTTTCCTTCTTTTACTTTTGAGATAATATATTTTTCCTTCTTCAACAGAGGCTTGCACAAGAAGATATTTTTAAAGCCATTTTTCAGAAAAAAGAAATCAAGATAATATGGTGATCATTTTCTTATATAACTTTAAGGCTTAATTTAAAAAATCACTTATTTTTAAATAAGAAGAAAATATATATACACACATATAAATGTCTTAGGTGTGTGTATAATATGGTTGATTATTATTGTTTCCAAATACTTTTTAAGCTCAGTAGTTTTAAAATAAGGATTTACACCTGTCCAAAAAAAAAGATAAAGATTTAGAAAATGGTTGCATCTTCAACATTTGCCCACAATTTGCTTTACAGAACAGTTATTAAAGTTTTGTGGTAAGGTAGCAATGTGCTGTACTTACAATAAAAATATATAAAATTACTAAATAATTGAGAGGAAGAAAAAGAAAGTGAAATTGCACCAAATAATAGAATCCAAAGAATATAAAAAGAAAAGAAAAGAAAATACCTTTTTGTGGCATGTCTGTCCTAGAGGCTTCAATTCCTTGTTTACTACATCAATTCTCTTACGAATTTGCCCAATTTCTTTCCTCATTGGATCCCCTATCGCTTCAAGTTCCTGTTCATCATATTCCAATTGTTTCAATTCAATTCTGACTAATTTCTTAATCAAAAGGAAAACCAAGTAGGACTTAGGGGTTGAATTAAGGGGTCAAATCACTTAGGGGTGCTTGCTTTGACGAAATTAACAAGCGATTATAAACGATCTTTTACATCTCCTCTGCAAACAATCACGTCCAAACAAGCTATTATCATCATTAATTGGTAATCACTTGAAATAATCATTCTAATTCTTTGTACAAAACTCACTAATGACCACATCTAACCAAATTATTACTCAAATTCAAAATTCTAATAACAATTTAAAATCACTCATCATTTATAATCACTCAAAATAGTTGCCCTACCATTCCTCCATCCAAACACGTTCTCAAGGACTTTGGTTGAATTTTAAGGGGGTTTTCAGGAAGGAAAACAAAAACTGTAAAAAGAGAGCAGAATTTCGATAATTCGAGAAATCGAAGCTTCTCTGCACAATACTCGGGTATCCACGCTCATCCCTAGGTCATCCATCTAGAGACATCAAAGGAACGAAGATACGAGAGAGGTGTCTACAAACTAATATAGTTCCATTTGACATGAGGTTATGGTTCGAATCCCTAGTTCCTAATTTTCTCAGCGAGACGTTGAATTTCGTAAAATATAACAAAATTGCAGAAACAAAATCGAACAGAAACAGAAATTGAACAGAAAGAAAAAAGGCGAAGAATTAGGGTTTAGGATTTAGGGAAAAGAATGGCGATGACCTCTCGAAGGGAAGCGAGACGCCTGGTTTCTTCCTCGACGCGGCCGAGACGAGATTGAAGCTTCTGGTGAAGCTCGGTCCTCCTCCGGTCGATTTCGTCTTCCTTTTCCCGGAAAGCTGAGAGCGCCGATTTGGAGATCTCGTCGTCGTCTTTGATGCTGAAGCTGAAATTCCCAGAATTCTGTATCATAAGCTGAGATTGCTGGGGTTCAGGATTTTGCTCTGCCTCCATTTTTCTCTCTGGATTTGTGTTCTTTGTTCTTGATTTGTTTGTATCAATGAATTGAATTTTTCTTTTCTTTTCTTTTTGGCTGCTGCCTTTTTCTTTCCTTCAAATAATCCTCTTGCTTAGGTGTGTATTTGTTGCCTAAAAAAAAAAAAAAAAAAAAAACTTTTCTTTCATTTTTTAAGTTTCAACTTAATTTAATTTTAATTTTAATTCTAATTCTAATTCTAGATAACAAGTAATATTATAGTTAAGTAGGATTTACGTTTAGGAGTTATTGTGAGTAGTTTAAAATTAAAAGTTGTAGTAAAAAACTAGTTTGAATGTAGAAAAGTTAGAGTCAAATGCTTATTTGAATGTAAATTTAAAATGAGTAGTTATGTTTAATAGTTAAGAAAAAAAGGATTTATTACTTGGATGTTGGTTTTCAAGGAGACGTTAATAAATCCTAGAACTAAATCATACTTAAATATGTCAAACAAATAGCCCTAGAGTCTGCGAAGGTGTTTGTTTGACATATTTAAGTAGAATTTAGAAATGGAGTTTACTATTATTTCTTCCTTGAAAACCTAACATCCGAACGAGTTTTTACTCACTTTTTTTTTACTTTTAAAAATAACTCTTCATTTCAAACCATTCATTTATAATCATCCAATTATAATTACTCAATCATTTTTAACCATTCATTTCAAATCAATCAAAATAATTCATTTTTTAACTACTTAAAATAACTACTCATTTTAAATTTTCATCCAAACAATGATTTGTTTCAAATTCTTCTACACAAGAATTACATTCAAATAAGTTTTTCGTTACAACTCTCAATTTTTAACTCTACAATATAACTTTTTAAGTTAAATCATCATTAAATATAGTAAACAAACACCATCTACTTGTTCTGCTATTTTCAACCTACTGCAATATCTCTGTAAAAAAATTCTATTCAAACTAGTGTTATCGTAAGCACTTATTTTTAATCACACATTCTAATCACTTAAAAATAATCTCTCACTTTAGACTATTCAATATACAACTTTTCCAAAATCTTCATCCAAACAAGTTTTTCCCTCCAATTATTTCACCAAAATCCTCATCCAAATGAATTATTGCATGTAGTTCGTCCGCAAAAAACTTCAACCAAATAAGTTATTGTACAAATCTTAATTTTTAATCACTCAAAAAAACTTTTCGTTCTAATCATTCTTTCAAATCTTTTTTTTTTTTTTTTTTTTTTTAATTTCTTAACCTTTTGAGCTAACTTATGCATATTTCTATTATTGCCACGAGACATGTCCTATTATATTTAGATGTTAAACAACTAATTAATTATAAAATAGATGATCGTCATAAATTGAACCTGTAGGGTAGAGATCATGTCGATATAGTCTCTTGGGAACAATAATAAATTTAATATAAAATGTAAACATATCCTTAAAATGGTTAAAATTTATCTAATTT
Source organism: Sicyos baderoa (assembly GCA_037832685.1). NCBI lineage: Eukaryota > Viridiplantae > Streptophyta > Magnoliopsida > Cucurbitales > Cucurbitaceae > Sicyos > Sicyos baderoa. Next base: position 7,079 of record JBBMEF010050231.1, read on the forward strand.
TCGATATTAGTAAAATTTGGGAGTGTAAACACGAGGATCCGACAAATATATAGGATCGAGACACGTGTAAATTAAGAATTCATATTTGTATATTGATTTGAATATGTGCGAGTGTGGAGTACAATCTTTATTTGTTCCTCTGATTCTTTCTCTCTCATATACAAATATCTCGAGGGCTATCAAGCTTGTTCTCGAGGTGGAATCCGTCTCAAGGGCTTTGCAGCTTGTTCTTGAGGTTGACTTGTTTCGAGGGCTTTGTAGCTTATTCTCGATGTTGGGTTTTGTTGATATTGGATCGGTCTTTCACTTGTTGATCTTTGATCGGTTTTTGACTTGTTGATCTTCTATAATGATCAGTCTCTGACTTGTTGATCTTTGATCGGTCGTTGACTTGTTGATTTTCTATGTTGATCGGTTTTTGACTTGTTGATCTTTGATCGGTTGTTGACTTGTTGATCTTCTATGTTGATCGGTCTCTGACTTATTGATCTTCTATGTTAATCAGTCTTTGACTTGTTGATCTTTGGATCGGTCTTTGACTTATTGATCTTCTTTGATGATCGGTTTTGGACTTGTTGATCTTTGGATCGGTCGTTGACTTATTGATCTTCTTTGATGATCGGTCTTGGACTTGTTGATCTTCTATGTTGATCGGTCTCGGACTTTTGATCTTTGATCGGTCTTTGACTTGTTGATCTTCTATGTTGATCGGTCTCTGACTTATTGATCTTCTTTGATGATCGGTCTTGGACTTGTTGATCTTTGGATCGGTCTTTGACTTGTTGATCTTCTATGTTGATCGGTCTCTGACTTATTGATCTTCTTTGATGATCGGTCTCTGACTTATTGATCTTCTATGTTAATCAGTCTTTGACTTGTTGATCTTTGGATCGGTCGTTGACTTATTGATCTTCTTTGATGATCGGTCTTGGACTTGTTGATCTCTGATCGGTCATCGACTTGTTGATCTTTAATCAGCCATTATCTTGTTGATTTGTTTGAATGATGCAAGAACATGATGTGTGCTCTTCGTGTTTGCTTGCCGGTTTTATGAAATTTCTTGATCTTCAATGTGGTTTTGGACTTCAAAAGGTGTTTGATCCTTCGAGATTTGAAGAGTCTTCAATTTGGTGGAATTCTCTCTGGAGTTTCACATCTCTGACCCTCTCAAATGAAGGAGAGCTCTTCTACTTATAGAGCTCCTATGAACCATGGGCTTGGGCTTTGATGGGCTTGGCTCCTTTGGATTTGGACTTTTTGGTTCGGTTCACTAAACAAACTTTGGTCTGGTTTAATTTTGACTCAAATTTGATGTAAACCAAATTTTAGCCATAATTTAATTTTGGGAAATATTGTCCCAAAAATTAAATTTAAATTCGTCATTAAATTTGGGATAATGACGTGGCAAGCTGTGATTGGCCGAAATTTCTCTGTCAACAGAGAGAGTAGAGAAGAAGCCAAAAAGGTTTCAATATATTTCTCAATAATCTTAAAATGAATGAGAAGTATTTATAGGGAAAAATGTACAATAATCAAGAAAATTTTACATATTCCAAGAAAGGATTGTACACAACATTCTAAAAAGACATCAATTATACAACTTCCTATGAAAAGTCAATTATACAACTTACTAAGAGACACCAATTAAATGGTAAAACTCTTCAACTTCTAATATTTAATCGAAAAAAGTAATAAAATATTTTTCTTCAAGAAAAACAAACACAAAAAATTAAACTTGTGACTAATTTTTAATCTTTATGAACCAAAATAGGAATGGTTACGTTTCAATGTTAAATCTATATATTTTTGTTGTTCTATTTTTTTTATAATTCAATAATATTGTAATCTAATAATTATCTAATTATACATTAAAAAAATATTTAGGTCATGTTCGAACCGACGTAAATATTAATGCCGACACATGTAATCTAATATAGACCATAAACTCCTTTTTTCTTTTTTTTTTTGCTATACGTTTATTTTTTGAATTTCAAATAAAGTAAAATATAGTATATTTTGATGGATATTATTATTTAGATATTTCTCTATACTTTTTTTCTTTTTTTTTTTTGATATCCGTGACTGTCCGGGCCATACCGCCTGACCCTACAACATTTGGATGCCAAGGAAACCTGTAGGTATTAATTTAAAATTAATTTCTAGGTAGGTGGCCACCATGGAATTTGAACCCATACCCTTATGCACCCCAAGGCCCTCCATGACCAATTGGGCTACCCCAAGGCCTTTCTCTATACATTATATCTTATCTATTAGATTTAATTTTGGTTGACTTTCAATTAGAGCCTTAAATTCAAATAATGTGCATATTCCGGACAAAATTGAAATATTTGTTATTTATAAAATATAAATTTCAATGATATAAAATTATTGGCGGCCACACCACAAAATTTCTCCTTAAATTTGTCAAATAAAATCATATCCTAAGATTTTTGTAGAAGTTAGAAGTCAACTTCATTGCTTCGTTGTTGGCGGTTCTCAAGGGCTGTGGTATTTGTTGCTATTCTATTTTAATTTAGGACCACTTTTTATGACATATTGCAATCAATCCAGGTTACTTGATGTTAACTAATGAAATTGAAATTTTGGAGTATTAGCTCAGATTTGTGTCAGTTGATTATCTTGTTTGATGTTAATCAATTTCAATTTTATAGTTATGGGTTTGACTTTAAAAATTGATATTTAACTCTCATTTAATTTAAGGGTAGTTGTGCTTCTATGTAGGGGTGATAATGAAAACCAAAAACCGACAAAATTGACCCGAACGAAACCAATTTATTGGATTGGTTCATATTTTTCACATAATATTGGACATATTGGTTTTTATTTAGCAAAAATTAAAAGTTATTGGATCGGATTGATTTCTATTTGAAAAACTAATAAAAACCGAACTAGACCAATATTGATTTATTTACTTTCATTTTTCTTTTTATATGTTCGGTAAATTTTTTATTGATCAATGACTAATTATTTTTGTTTAACTTAATTATAAACTATGAGATTTTTTTTTTTTTAGAAAAACAACATTGAAATATGATTTGGAAGTAAAATAGTAAAAAATAAGTAAGCCGTAGGAACTGAATCGAAAAAAATTGAGCCAATGAATTTATCTTTTATCGAACATTGATTCGGTTACTATTTTTGTCAAATCAATTAGATCGAATCGATTATCGGTTTGGCCTAAAAATCAAGGGAAACCGAACCAATGATTTTGTCTTTTGTTGGACATTGGTTCGGTTCCTTTTTTCGTCAAATTGATTGGATCAATTCGGTTATCAATTTGACCTAAAACCGAAAAAAATCGAACCATTATCACCACTACTTCTATGTAAGGTTTGTTAATTTGATTTCCCCAATTTTTATTAAAAAAAGAAATTGGACATTATTTTCGTCATTAATGTCTTGTAGTTGTATTTATTTCTATACAATTTGGAATGTGCCTCCGTCATGAATTCATGTGACGTCGTGTACATGTGGTTGTTGATGAAAGATTTGACCTATTTTAATTTCATGAGAAAAGAAAAGGCTTAAAGCATTTAAATACACCATGGAAATTGAAATTGGTTGAAAACAAGCTTCTTGAATGTTGTACTCTACTTCTAACTCTATTAATAATATATTAAAAAAAGGGGAAAAAAAAGTCTTTAGGTAATATATATTTTAAAAAAACTTTAATTAACAAAATCATTTGAGATTTTTTTTCTTCTTCTTTCTATTGTTTGTTTATTTTATCCACTAATGATTGAAAAGGATCTAATACCTTACTTTTAAAAATGATTTTAATAGAAGTGTTAAATTACCATTTGGTCCATAAAGTTTCAAGTTTATTTCGATGTTTTTTTTTCTTTTTTAATGATATAAGATTTTAATGTTTCGAACAACATTATTTTAATTAGGAGTATTGAAGACGAAAAGAATATAAATAATTATGTAAAACATGAAAATGAAAGAAAAAAATAGAGAGAGAATAATTATTCTTTCAATAATTGTAAAGATCCGACCCGAAACAGAGGTCTAAACCTAGATCTTTATTGAACAACCATTTTACAACGGAACACAAGTTAAACACTATCATTAACCACCTCAAACAACTTTATTTCTCTTTCAAAAAAGGTTTGCAAACAGAGTTTAAAATGAAGAACAAATGATCGGGGCAACCCTTAAAACGACAGCAAGGTCAAACAAGAATTTTAATAAAGCTAAAATTTCGTAGTTTGAACAACATTATTTGAGGAAATGAACCTATCATCTAAACCTATCCCATGATCATCCAGCATCAGTCAGCCACTCTGGTACATCACGTGGGTACCTGCGGACACACCACAGAAGAAAAGAAAGGGTGAGTTCATAAACTCAGTAAGGCTCCCTCATAACAATTAAGCAAACTTTTGGATACGAGATCCCAAATAACGAACAAGTAACATTGGGCGCTAGACCCCTCTTAGCAAATGGGCGAACCCCCTTTAAGTAATTTGGGCGAACCTCCTCTAAGTAATGTGGACGAATCCCTCAGATGATTGGGCGAACCCCTCAGCAGTTGCATTATCCAACATACAACACATGCAATAAAGATTACGTACACTACAACATTATCAAGATTTCAACAAGAAATTATATGTTTAGAACTAGCATGCTCGACATTTAAATATAACAAGTTATACAAACTCCCTTACCTTGGCCGAACTTCCCAAGAATTAACGGTCCGGTTGAAAATGGGCTTTTCCTAAGCCTTTACCAACTTTCGCGACCTAAAACACACAAAACGGGTCAAAACTAGCACCTTAGACTGCCAAAAACGGACTCAGAACGACGAAATTACCCAAAATTGATGTTATGGATTTTCCGATCAACGGTAACCGGTCAACGACGGCAGCGACAGCGTGTGGGTCAGTGACGTGCTTGGAAGGCTCGGGACACGTGTCGAGAATCGGGCGCGCGATCAACAGGTTCGGGCGGATCCAGCAGTCGAAACGCTTCGGTCTCTGGCTCGGCGCGGACGTGCAGTTCGGACGGTTGCGAGGCTCGGCACTTGGTTCGGGCGAATCAGACGGTTGCGTTGGAGGCTCGGTGGACGCTCGCGAGGCTCGGATGCAGGCTCGAAGCTAGGCTCGGCTCCTAGGGTTAGACACGCCCCTCAGGTTCGGTACAGCCGCAGATTTTCCCAAAACTCATGTTTTTCTCATGTTTTCACAAAACGGACTCGATTTTCAATCCGATTTCAATTCTAATTCTAAATATTTAATCCATAAATCAAAACTAATATTTTCTAAGCCAAGACTTGGATTTTTTGAGCTGCTCAGGATGATCCGGTTCCGATTCTTCACACCCAACAAACTCAAACTAGTTCGAAAGTTACAATCACGATCTCGGAATGCGAAGACGGAAGGTGATTCGATCGATGAGAACGACTTTCTGACTTCTGGAACTGTGAGGTGGCACTCCATAATTGTTTAATCGATTTCCAATCGATCGAGAAATCTGCTAAATTGAAAACCCAGATCCCCTTATTTTTATGTTGACTCTATCCTCGACGACGAAGCAAAAAGAAATAATTTTAAATTACAATAAAATCAAATACTGATTTAGCTAAGGTAAAAAAGACGGGTTGTTACGATAATAATGTAAAAGCCGAAAAATGGAAAGTTAATAATTACGAGTAGAGATGTCCACGGGGCGGGGCGGGGTCGGGGAATGCCTTCCCCGTCCCCATCCCCGCCACCAAAATCATTCCCCATCCCCGCGAAATTCA
>JBBMEF010050261.1:0-12843 GCA_037832685.1 Sicyos baderoa
CAATAGTGTTTGATAGAATCTATCAAAAAAAAGTTGCTATATTTGCAATATTTTTAAAAAGTTACTATAATTCTAATACAGACTAGGAAATTTGTCGTACAGCACAAATTCCCAAAAAAGAATATACTTAATTATATACTACAAATTATGAGCAATAAATACGATTTATATAAACCCATATCTGACATTTGAAAAAAAAAAAAAAAAGTGTCTTCACTTGTGATTATTCAATTTTCTTAAATATATAATTTATTGAATAATTTTCTTTTTAATAATTAAAGAATGTGTTTTCCCCTTTTTTTGGATTTTTCTTAAAAGTACATGCATCATACCCATGTTCAAGTTACTTTTTTGTTAATATTATGTTGTACCCTTTTGCTTGAAAGCTTTTTTCATGATATTTCTTTGTTTTTAGTTCAAACAAAAAGTGACACAAAAGAGGCTTCATATTCAATTAAAGTAATTTTTTTTAAAATTATATTAACATTTTTGCCCCGATAATTTAGGGGTTTTTTTATGAATGATAAAAAAGGAAAAGGAAATTATATTCAAAATTAAAAAAAAAATAATCAAATTAAATTGATGACCATAAAATGATATTTTCAATCATGTGAAATTGATGGTTTCAATAAAATTAAATTGACGAAAAATAATCAAGTGAAATTGACAACAAATTTATTTAATTTACTATTTACAATAAATTTTGATAATTTATTTCAATTACATATTGTTTGTGTTATTTTCTATTTTTAAAATTATTTTAATGTTTTTTTTGAAACAAGATAACCACGCCTATTTCTAGGCCAAGCATCGAGACATCGAAGAAATATGTCACAACTGAGTTTTGAACATGAGACCTCGAAGGGAATATACCTCCAAAGCCAAGCCTTCAACCACTCTACCACCTCTTAGAAAAAAATTATTTTAATATTATTACAATTAAAATTATTTTATGTATTGTCCCCAATCAAATTTAATATTTTCTATATCGGAAAATATACCTCATACAGTCATCATCTTCTTCTTCTTCTTTTTCCTTCTAAATGTGCCAAAACAAAACTAAAAACAAAATTAATAATTTAAAACTTTTGGCTACAAAATTTGAAGGATGAAAAGAGAGGTGGAAAACATAATAAAGGGATTGTATGTAAGCAATTATACCATTAAAAATTAAAATAAATAAATAAAAAATAAAATTGAAAGCAAAAGGTTATGCCTAAAAATTTAAGTGTACTTTTATTTTTCTACGGGAATAATAATTTTCAAAAAATATATATGGGAATAATGATTAAACATCGTGAAACTTGTTCCTCCTTTTTAGATAATAATTATTAGTTATAACCAATACTCACTACAAAATGAATTTATTTTGTGAATCATAAACTTTTGAAAAGTTCAATTTCCATTGCTTGATTATAAAGACACTAATTTTAATATAAAGACTATAAATTGTATTGCAAGAGTAGAATAATCCACTGTACTGACTAATTATTTTGTTGATTTGACCTATATAATTTGTTTTAATTTTAGGAAAAATTTTATTTTTTGTCTCTATCTTTAGACTAAAATTTTATTTTATCTATATGTTTTAAAATTCAACATTTTAATTTTCAATTTTAGTTCTTGAGATAACATAACCATTAGTTATTTAACAGAATATTGATTAGGATGATAATTAAATTAATTTTAAAATTTAATAAATTAATGATATTTAATTATGGTGTTTAATTGATTTTTTTTTAAACAATAATTACAAAGAAAATCGAAAAGACAAATTATCTTCATCTTAATTATATTTTTGTATTACCTACAATAATTATATTTTTAGATAAAATAAAAATATTTTTTAAAAAAATTGATAACCTTCTATCTTTTAAAAATTAATTTAAAAACAAATATAGCTCATTTTTTGGTATTTAATTTTCTCCATTCAACAAATTCATTTATTTTTATATTTATTATTTTTCTCCTGGTTAAAAAAGAATCTTAAATTTATTATTTGGAAGACAAAAAAAAAAGTCATATTTATTTCATTTAAAAATATATTTAAAATGAAATATTTGTATTTTCAGTTATTCTTGTAATTATTATTTTTTAAAAAAATTTATGTAAATATTATAATTATATTTTTTTACAATATATCTGTTTTATCTAAAAATATAATTATTGTAGGTAATACAATAATATGATTAAGATGGCGGTAATTTTTTTTTTAATTTTTGTTGTAATTATTATTTAAAAAAAATAAATTAAATACCATAATTAAACATCATTAATTTATTAAAATTTAAAATTAATTTAGTTATCATCCTAGTTAATATTATGTTCAATCACTAACGATTCTGCTATCTCAAAGACTAAAATTGAGAATTATTAAAATATCAAAATAAAAGTGTTGGATTTTAAAACATATAGATCAAAGTGAAACTTCAGCTAAAAGGTAGAGACAAAAAGAAAGTTTTCCTTAAATTTTTAGACCATTGTGTAACAAGCTAATATTGAATTAAGATCTATAATTTTTTTGTCATAGAACGATTAATACATTTTCTTTTTTTGAAAAAAGTAGAACGATTAATACTTAATTGCTAATTATTATTAAAAAAAATTGCAAATTCAACGCAGTTTATATGAATTAAAAAAATCCAACCATCCTGTTATTATATATTTTAGCATTTTTTTTAGTACACTTTGACAATATTTTAGCATAGACATAGTTAATTGATCATTTTTTAATATAAACTATTAAATTAAACGTTAAGTTTAAAACAGAGGTAAAATTAATGTTAGTTTATTCTAAAAAAAAAAAGAAAAATTAATGTTCGTTTTCCCAAAATTCAAAGATAAAAATAATAAAAGTAAGAAAACAAAAAAGATTAAAAATAAGCAATTTTTTATTTTTTATTTTTATGTACCTCGATCTTGAGACCAACAATTTAAACTAAATCATAGTTCAACCTCTTGATCATCAAGTTACTATGTTGTTGGAAAATAATCTAATGTAAAATATAATAAATATATATAAGTCTCTATGATTTTAAAATTAAGTCTCTATGATTTTAAAAATTTGAATTTAGTCCCTATGATTTAAAATTTGATTCTTATGATTTTAAAAATTATAATTTAGTTTTTGTGATTTAATAAAATATAAAATATAGTCCTTATCGTTTCTAATAATCAGCCAATTGAGTATATAAAAGTTAATTATTCATATATCAATAATAGTAGTATGAGTTCAATAATTGATTGAACAAAAAAAAATCAACATATTATACATAGTTTATGGTGATTACAAACGAAAATGAATAAATCTTTAAATTTTAATTTTTTTCAAATCATAAAAACTAAATTATAATATTTATAATTATAAAGACTAAACTCTTACTTTCTTCTCCAAAATCAAATTCATAATTTACATTTTTTTGTTGTTGTTGAGATTACATATAATATGGTTTGGATAAAGCACATCAATTATTTTATCTAAAGAAATAAAGAATTATCTTCCGGCGTTGATTAATTAATATTAAACATTGAGCAAAAACAATTTTTTTGTTTTAAAAAAAAACGCTTAAAATGTAAAATTAAAAAATGACGTGTATATTCTTGGTAGGTGGATCATTCCGCTCCTCGCTCATAAAATACAAAACAGAAAAATAAATAAATAAATAAAACAAATTAGTGAGAAAAATCAGAACGAACATCTCTCTCTCCTCGCTTCCAACTTTCTCTCTCTAAAAACTCATTTTTCTCTCTGCATCTCCTTCTACAATTTCTCTGTGTAATTCTCTCGCCATTTTCAGGTTTCTCAAGTTTTCTCTTCGTGAGGGAAATTTTAGGGTTTTTTTTTCTTCTCATATTTGTTCAGGAACCAAACGCGCTAAGAGCTTCAGAGGTACGTAATTGTCCGTAAATCTCATCATTCCTACTCTTTTTTTTTTTTTTTTTTTTTTAATTTCTTGTTTTAATCCAGTATTCCATTCGTTTTCTGTTGATTTCAAACTAATCTAATTTAGCTATGAATGTGCAATGTTCTTGTTGGATCTTCTTTTCGATGTATGTTTTGACGATTTGATTGTCCGGATTCTATATTTATCAGGTTTTGTTTTGAGGAGTTCGTTGGTTGGTGTTCTTATACCACTATTGGATTTGAAGATATTGTTGATAGGTTTAAGGTTTTTGTTTTGGATAATTCAACCCTGTGATTTTGTTTTGTTTGGAGGAAAAAGGATTAGGGTTAATGGTCTTGTTGTTGTTGATTGAAGATCTAAGGTTTTGTTTGGGGCGTCTTTTTGTGCCCGATGCTGGCAGTTGGAGAGGAGATTGCAGAGGATGACTGATTATCAATCACTACAACAGAAGCCTGATTCTAGTGATGCCCGAGCCGAATTAGAGCGTGGACTTGAGGAGTTAATGCGTGGCCACCTTGATGAATGTATTCCATTTGCTTCATGTAGTTCTGCTGCTAATCAAGATGTTGAGGATGAAGAGGGTGATCAGCATCTACGGAGGAGACGGCGGTCTGATCTTGAGGGTGATGATTTAGCAGAGTCTTCAGCTGCACGCCGTCGCCACTCTCGGATTTTGAGCCGCTGGGCTGCTCGGCAGGCACAGGAAATGATCACGACAATTGAGAGGAGAAATCGTGAATCTGAGTTGATGGCACTTGCGAGATTGCATACCGTTTCGACGCTTGATTCTTCCTTTTTAAGGGAGTCCCAGTCTCCAACTTCAAGGCAACAGACTACCGTTGAGACTCCAAGCACACAAGCTTCTGCTATATTACAGATGTGGAGGGAGCTAGAGGATGACCATGTTCTAAATCGGGCTCGTGACAGGGTGAGGGAAAGGTTGAGGCAGCAAACAAGTGTTGATTCTTCTACCAATATGTCTAGTACGAATATGTCTGATAGTCGGGGGAGTGAGAATCAGGGAAGCTTGGTGGATGCTAGTGAGAGTGAGAATGATTTTGGGGCATGGAATCATGATCAAATTGCATCACAACACGTCAGGGATGAAAATCGTGTTTCTAGCAGAGAGCAATCTCCTGATCTTGGTGACGTTGAGAGGGAGCGAGTGAGGCAAATAGTACGGGGATGGATGGAGAGTGGAATAACTGATCCATCACCTAATGTTTCTGAGAGAAGCACAAGATCTAGAGCTGAATGGCTTGGCGAAACTGAACGTGAGAGGGTCAGGATTGCTAGGGAATGGGTACAAATGACCAGTCAACAAAGAGGAAGTCGTGGTGAAAGGACAGAAGGCCGACGGACTGGACTTCGTGCTCAAGCTAATAGAGGTCGTGATGAATTGGTAGCTGAACAGAATGAAGGTCAAAATGAACACACCCGTAGAGACTTGTTGAGGTTGAGAGGAAGACAAGCAATGCTCGATTTACTTGTCAGGATAGAGAGGGAAAGACAGAGGGAACTTCAAGGGCTTTTGGAGCATCGAGCTGTTTCCGACTTTGCCCATCGCAACCGCATTCAGGTCAGCTGCCAAGTGTGAATGTTGTTCTATTTATTCTACCTTTCACTGAAAACTAAAATTGATTTGATTCTGACATGGTCAAGAATTAATTGAGACTTTGTTTGAAGACTTTGCATTGATGAGTTTTTCCTTTTAGAGTTTTGACTGTTCAAATTTAATCGGCACCCTGCTTCTTTTGGATGTGAGTCTGTTTTAAACTTTTAAGACTTAAGAGCGAACCCAAATGTAAAAAGTACTTTTATAACATTTGTTTTTGACAAGCATTATAATTGTATCACAATCTTGATGACAATTTTTAGTTATGCTTATTTATATTTATCTCTTCCACGTCTCATGGTCTGTTAGATGTTAATTGCACTGCACTGATAGCTATTATAATTCCCCAGTCATTACTTAGAGGTAGATTTTTGAGAAATGAAAGGACGGTTGAAGAGGAGCGGCCACCTTCTATGGCAGCGAGCGAATTAGTTCAGTTACAGCAGCGACAAACTGTTTCCGGTTTAAGGTATGTTTTTCTTGTAAGGATGATTAATTTGTTTACTTTCATGTTTACTATGTCTAGTGAAAATAGGTATTTGTTTTTATTATAAGCATCGTCATCTTTCTGTGTCTAGTAATATATATTTTTTAGCTCGGATGTTTTGCTGAAATGTTCCGTAAGCCTTGAATCATGTCGAAAGGACCTTCACATTCTTCAAGAGATTTTTTTTTTTTTTCTTCTGATTTCTGATATGTGCTTGAGTTTGTAAATAATAATTATTTTGAAAATGATATAGTTTATATGTATATTTTTCTTCTCACAGGGAGGGATTCAGCTTTAGATTGGAAAATGTTGTTCGTGGTCAAGCAGACAACCAATCTGATAATGCAAGCAACAGTGACATGAATGATTCTAGAAATGATCTAGGTCAAACAAATGGTTCACAGGACATCCAGCAAGAATATATGCAGTCACAGCCTGAGAGTCAGGTAACCGAAACCAGTCGGTTGCCTGATCAAATTGAAAACGTCGAAATCAATTCAGAGGTAGAGAATATGAATTGGGAAGAAACTACAAATCAAGAGGGGGATTGGCAAGAACAAATTACTGAAGATAGTAGAAGAAACTGGCAACGAACAACCTTTGGCCCACTCACTGAGTGGAGAGAGGATACTGCTGAGGATGTGACAGCAAATTGGCAGGCAAATTCATCTAATGATTGGTTACCGCCCAGTACACAGGAAAATGCAGAAAGGAGAGAAGTTCATACGGCAGAACCGGCTGCAGTTTGGCACGAGAGAGGCACTCGAGAAGCTGCTGGAAATTGGTCAGAGGGGCCCTCTGGTCCTTTTAGAAATCGTCGGTCTGTTCCCGTTAGACGAATCAACAGGTTTCACCCACCTGATGATGATAATGTCTATAGTATGGAACTTAGAGAACTCTTAGGCAGGTAGTTATCAGTCTCTAATTGTTATTGTTCATATTGGCAGAGGCATATATGTATTTACATACTACTTTTTCACTCTCTTTTTTGTAGGAGAAGTGTTTCGAACCTTCTTCGCAGTGGTTTTCGTGAAAGTCTGGACCATTTGATACAATCCTACGTGGAAAGGCAAGGTCAAGATCGTACTCCCATAGATTGGGATTTACATAGAACCTTGCCTTCACCAACTCCTGCTTCTCCACCTCGGGATCCGGACCAGCAGAGGGAGGAACAGAATGATGCTGTAAATAGACCTTCTCTGCTGCTTCCATCTCCACCAGTTCCTCCACCTCAACCACTTTGGCACCATGACCTGCACCATACCAGCTGGTCTCGTCATACCATGCATCGTTCGGAATTTGTGAGCTGCTTCTTCTTTTACTTTTTTTAATTTTTTTAATTTTTATTCAAGTTATTTTTTATAAGAAACAAAACTTTTTATTAATGTGTGAAAAAGTTACAAAATAGAACTATAGATCATTAACAAAAAAAAAAATTCATTTCCAATGTGATGACAGAGAGGAAGACTATAATCAACAAAAAGGAGAAAGTCTATGATCCTAAAAAATTGCCAAATAAGTGATAGATTTAGTGAACTCCCCTATAATATGCGACTTTCTGGAGAAGATATGATCATACCCGTCTACCCATATCTGGATTTAGATTTTGCAATGTCTATAAAGGAGGCTTAGATGGCTCCTGCTCCTTTTGTTATTGGGAAAGAATTATTTTATTCAATGACTTGGAAATTTGTAGAAAACTGATCTTGGCTGTAGTTGTGTTCCCTCTCTCACTTTCGCTAAACCCTCAAACACGCACACTCTTGCTATATGAAGAAACAGTTGAAGCTTTATTGGTAGCAAAGCTTGGAAGAGATAACCGAAAACCAAACCATCATTCAAGTCCCATTTTAATTGCTTCCACTTTATCTTTACCCGAGAAGCATTGTTTTAAGATCCGAGCTCTATTACAATATCAAAATAAAGAAACACAAAGATAAACCAAGTTTAAGGTAGGTCTTGAACCCTCCTACTCTTGACAACAGCCAAAATATCTGATATCCTCTTCCCATCCCCTGAATATCTAACAAACTTCCTTAGGTAATGGCTAACATAATGTAAACCCTATCACATTGTTCTTCAACCAATATGTGGAACAATTTGATATTTGTTTGTGCTTTTTTCAGAATATAGATGTTCTGGGTTGAGAGTTTGTGCTTAGAGTCGTTACGGATTTTAGCAGGAATGGGAGATTATCAACGATCTGAGGACAGACATGGCGAGACTTCAACAAGGCATGAATCACATGCAGAGGCTGTTGGAGGCTTGCATGGACATGCAACTGGAGATGCAGCGATCTGTTAGACAAGAAGTCTCTGCAGCATTAAACAGATCTGCTGCTGAAAAAGGTCAACTTATTTTTTATTGCATTTTTTTGGATTGTTGATTTCCCTAGTACATTCTTAAAGTATTGTGATAGGTTTGTGCCTTAAAAGAGTTAGGAATATTATAATGAGCATATAAGCAATTAGTTAGAGAATTAGTTCGGGAATTTTGTTATAAATGGAGAAAGTGTGTATCGAAGGGGCATGCAAATATTTGGTAGTTCTTGAGCCCTCTTCGGGCCCATGAGAGGAATCTAGAGGGGTTTTAGGTGCCGTACACCTAGGTTATCTTGTATTTCTGTGATATTTCACTATCAATAGAACTATAGAAGTTGGATCCTATCATATTGTCAATGAAACTTGATTTCTGCCAACAAAGCATAGGCCGAGACTTCGAGTAGCATGATGTACCTAGTAACCAAAAGGTTCAAATCCCTCCACTCCAAAATGTTGTTTAATAAAATAATTCTTTTTTAAAAACTCGATCTTTCTATTAAGAATGTTGAAGGGGAATGCCTTTAGAGCTATTCTAATCTACATCTACCACAACTTGCCTCTCAATATAGGTCTAGGTGCCGAGACATCCGAGGATGGTTCCAAATGGTGTCATGTGAGGAAAGGAACGTGTTGCGTTTGTTGCGACAGCCAAATCGACTCTCTCCTTTACAGGTACGTGTTAGAACTGTTTTTTTTTCTTAAACAAGGTAACCACGTACGTGTTAGAACTGTTATCTGCTTAGAAATGGGAATACACTGAGATACCAACCGTAAAATGGAACTCTTACTTGTCTAATGACTAAGAGGTCATGAGTTCGAATCCCCCTACCCTAATTATTGTAATCTCAAAAAAAAAAAAATGGAACTCTTACTGCAGATGTGGACATATGTGCACTTGTTCGAAATGTGCAAATGAGTTGGTCCGTGGCGGTGGAAAGTGCCCACTGTGTCGAGCACCAATCGTCGAAGTGATTCGGGCATACTCGATACTGTAGAAGAAATGGAAAAAAGCAGAAACAGTTAATTCAGAACTATGCAGCTCTTTCAATCCAACTGGATGCCATCTTGGTAAGTCGTTTATTTCGTAGCACAGATGGGAACCGTGAGATTTAGTGTTAAGTAGGTACCGCTGGTTTGTTCTTATTTATATGGAACATTTTCTTGCGTTGTATAATTGGAATCACAAATTTCATGGCTTATTCATCATTTTTTTCGTAAATAAAAAGAAAAATGTAAGTTTGAAGATTCTTTTTCGTCTCGATTATTTTGACATTAGTTCCCTATACAGGCTTGAAAAATCCTTGGTTCCGACCAACACGAGTACATAAAGTATAGATTTGTCATCAAGAAGTCAAATGATCGAATCTCCTCACTCTCAAATGTTATTTAACTGATCTGAGTCTTAGCATTTGGTTAATGCTCTTATTTTAAGGTAACGTCATTTCTTTGTACATATATTGAAAAAGTGAGCTTATGGAAAATTGGAATAGTTTTTTTTTTTTTTTTTTTTTTAATGATGTTCTTAGATCAGTTCCAAAAAAATCTTATATGTGGAGCTCAAATAGAGATTACATCAGAACAATCTTGTACAAAAATCAACTTTTTTTTAATTACTTATATAAATCAACTTAACTCTGAAGGGTGTGTAATAATATTGGGTTTTGGGGTGGAATAATTAGAAACTATTGAGATTGCAAATGTTGCCTAAAGTTATTTATATTCAATTGAGATGTATCCAGTTTTATAATATTTTCTTCTTTCTTTTTTCCTATTTTATTATTTTATTTTATTTTCTATGATTCCAGAACTTGGAGTTTTTTTTCCCTAATATAGTTAAGATTAAGAACGATTTGAGATGAGTTAAGATTGTATTAATATTTATTTAGATGTTCGATGGAAGTGGATAGAAGATTTGGAGCTTTTACTAATAATGTAGTCTGTTGTACTTAATTTGTAAGGTTAAATTTCAAGGCTGGCTATTTGAGCCAAAAAAAAATAAATAGTAAATAAAAAAAAAGTAGAAAAAAATAAATAAACGAGGCATTAAACCTATTTTCACCCCAAAAAAAAAAGTCATTGAAAGAAACCAAATGTTTTTTTAGTTCAACATAGTATAGGTCTTATACTTCTAAAACTATGAAAAAAAAAAAAAAAAAAAAAAAAAAAAACTATGTGTATAGTATATTTTTATTTTATAAATTATCTATTGAGATCTTAAACTTTTTGACTTTTTAATTTTGATTTTTGAAATTTAAGTTTTTTTTTAAGTTCTTTTTATTCAAATTTTCTGCAATGTGCTCGATCTTTCTTACAATATATTTATATTTTTTTAAGATAACCAAATTTAAAAATAAAAATTTTGAAGTTACTTTTTTCTTCTTTTTAAATTTTGGTTTGGTTTCTTAAAATATAAGTAAAATGTAGATATTCAAGTAAAAAAAAAACTATAATAATTTTTTTAGTTTATATGGTATTGGAGTTCATTTTTAAAATAATAATTTAATACAAAAAATACAAAAACAAATTGATGAACTTTCGAACATTCTTTGGTTATATATTTTGTTGAAAAATTATTTTCAAGCATGAAAAAAAAAAGGACAAAATACTTAAAACGACTTGACAATGGGCCTTAAGTTACGGCAGCAATGAGGCCCATGACTCATGGGCTACTCAATCTCCGAGTCGGTTTACGTGGTCACATTCGTAATCCTTCAATGAAAATCGGACTAAATTATTATTGGGAAAATCAAGTTAATGACTACAATTTCAAAACTAATGAGAGAAATAGCTAAAAGAATTAGAAATTTGTTGTGTATACCAACTTTAGGATCATCTATTAAAATTATAGCATATTTTTATCAAAAAATTATTTATACCAAAATTCTGAGTGATTGAACTCAGTCGAACTCAATCAATAACTAGTAATTGAACTCAATCAGTTTGTTAAGTGATTGAGCTCAACTGATTGAGTTCAAACTAGCGATTGAACTCAATCGCACTCAATCACTGAATTAGTTTCAATTTTTTGGTATATGTGCAATTATTTTCAGTTTTGTGCTATAAATGTAATTTTTTAGCTAATTTTTGTTATACATGAAAAAACCCCAAAAGAATTTGTACTTTATAGCAATTTTAGGACCATCTATTAAAATTATAGCACATTTTTTTATTATCAAAAATTGGTTTATAACAAAATTCGAAATGATTGAACTCAATCAATAACTAGTGATTGAACTCAATCAGTTTGTTAAGTGATTGAACTCATCAATCACTACTCAATCAAACACTACTCAATCATTTGAAATTTTGTTATAAAACTAATTTTTGATAAAAATGCACTATAAATGCAATTTTTTACCTCATTTTTGTTATACATAATAAAACCCAAACATCATTGTACTTTATTTTTCCCTTTTTATTTTCGAATTGTATTTAATTTTTAATATGGGAAGAGAAACCCACCCTTTGGTTCCTAGTTATTTCCGTTGTTTAATTCCAAATCATTGTCCAGGGAAAGATTTTAAATCTCTCAAATAGCGAGACATTAATTTAAGTCACTCTTACATGAGTCATTATATTTACCCGCTCTTACTTATTTGCGAACCTTAACTTCCTCGTCATAACACATTTGTGAAGAAACTTTCTTAAGTTATTCCAACAATCTTAAATGTAGGTCTTACTTCCATCATCATCACGTCTTTCTGCAATATTGTCGCATTACTGTTAGTTCTGCAATTACCACCCATACACTTATTTGTATCATGACCCAAGATATTAATCATTATCTCTCTAAGCCACATGCTCGCACGAGGTGCAACTCAGCCACACTCCCTCGACTTCTGTTTACGTACCCATACGATCCCTTCTCATACAAACTATAGACCCGCACGACACACTATTTACCAAAAGTGACCATATAATGCTGCTCACATTCTTCCCTGCTATAATACCATACGACTTGTTCCAACTGCATTTTTCTTAAACACTCACGTGGCCCATTATCTCATAAGGTGTGACCCTAATGCTTCAAGGTGTAACCACGACCATTCATGTCTATATCCCACATAATTCAAACTACACACACATTTTATGCCAACCTACTAAATATACCCACATTGTTCTTTCCTACTTACATACCATGTTCTATTTACTCGTCATTACAGCAAATACATAAAAAAAACATATTGAAGAGTTTTCTCCAAGAACACCCTCACCAGTTGTATAACAAATCAAACATATATCTCATTCCTTATTCATCACATGTACTGATGTACACCCATTCATCACAATAACCTGGCATGGATCTAACCATTCATTCACACCAACCTAACACTTCTTTAACCAAGTTTTAATTCCTACTTGAAGCAATTTATAATGTACCATAAAAAGGATAAAGCGGAGAGATTTGGAGTTTCAAAAGTGTTCTCCTTTTTCGAGTTTTTAGTTTCAAACTCATGAGTGAGTTTAATTGAAAAAATCTCTTATTATCTCTTGGGTCCGAGCCTTTGGAGACTC
>JBBMEF010050271.1:0-12843 GCA_037832685.1 Sicyos baderoa
ACTAACCAATATAACTTGACACTCTAGCTTAAAACCAACAAACATTTATACCAATGCCTAAATATTTAAGAAAATGTTGAAAATGTACCTTTTAAGCTTGAGAGAAAATAGGGTTCCAGTGGGTGTTAGTCGCATGCGGCTTAAGGGTTTGTTTAGGAGAATGCATGGGCGGCGGCGGTAGGTTAGTATGGAGGCGACGACAGTGGTGAGCAAGGAGTTCCAATGAGCAGCGGTTCCGGTGAGAAGGGGGTGGTCTCGATGGAATGGGAGTTTCTGTTTTGAGAGAGTTCGAAAAAAGAAAAACGAAAATGAAAATGAATCCGCGGGTTGAAAATTTTACACTAACAGAACTATTAATGGCGGGCATCGCCCGCCAATGATAGTTATTAATGACATTTTTTAAAGCCCGCCATTGATACTCCGTATTTTTTAAAATCTAAATTTTGTGTCCGCCATTGATAAAAGATTTTCTACTAGTGAACTCATTTACTCCAATTTCCCTATAATATAATGTCCACACTTTGATGATTGATGTAACATTAATTGTTGACTCTAATTAAAGAGAACAAGTATAGTGAACGACCAAAAGGACCTATGAATCAATACAAAGGGCATGTTTGGGGAGGGGGAAAGTAGGGAATGACTGCTTGGCTTTCATTCCAGGTTTGCCCCCATGGACTTCCATAAGTCCACCTAACTTCTACCCTACCCAACTTCATGCGTGGACTCCATATTTTTATTTAAATATTAAAATATTAAAAAACTACTCTATATCTATTTTTTTATCTAAATAAAAATCTCAACAATTTTCTTTTCATCACATCAACCATAATTTTATTATTTAAAAATTATTAAATATTCATTTTTTATTTAAATAAAAACGTCAACCATTCTCTTTCCATCACATCAAATATAACTTTATTATTATCTCTCTTTTCTTTTATTCTCCCTAAACATAAACTTATTTTCACTTATCTTCTCATCCCAACCCAACCCAACCAACATATTCCTTCAAAGCCAAACATGTCCAAAGAGAAAAAAAGAAGGAAATATTGTTTTTTATATAGCTTCTTGATTTTTTTTCTTGATTATTTTTGTCACTTTTACGGCGTGTAAGAGAAGATTATAATGACTCGTTTGCTAAAGAAGTGTATTCTACTTTACGTCTTCATTTATTTGTTTCATTTTTCTTTTCTTTTCTTTTTATTTTTTCCAACAAAAAGCAATAACAGAAGTATTTGGAAGAGGTTTTGATGAGAAGTTAGTTTGATGATTTATTTTGAAGAGTTATTTTAAATAGTTAAAAATTTAGAGATTTTGCAAGTATAATAAAAAAAAAAGTAAAATATTTTCATCTATACCACAAAATAAAAAATAATTCATCTGTAACATACAAAATTTAAATTGAATTCTATTACTCGTTGAGTTCTATTAGTGAGAATTTAATCAGTGGTAGACTCAATCTATCACTAGTTGAGTTCTATAACCGATAGAAAATTATGTTTTATCACTGGGTTGAGTTCTATTATTAATAGAGTAGATTTGTTTTATCATTATTTGAGTTCTATTACTAATAGAAAATTATGTGCTATAAGTTTTAGAAATTATACTACAAATATAATATAAGGAGTAGAATGTGTTGTTGATGATACATTTCCTAAAAATTGAAAGCTTTTTTTGAAAAAAATAAAAAATAAAAAAACTAGTTGTAGCCAAAAACTTGGTTTTGTTGTAAAAAGTTAAAATCAAAAGTTTATTTGGATATAAATTTAAAATAATTAGTTATTTTAAGTAGTTAAAAAAGAATGATTAAAAATAAGAGGTTAAAAATGAGTTATTTTAAATGATTCGAAATTAGTTGTTAGAAATAAGAAGTTACTTTGAGTAATTATAAATGAATTGTTAAAAATGATGTTTTAATTTTAAAAGAAAAAAATGAAGAGTTATTTTGAGTAGTTACAAAATTTGTGCGGATGTAATTTTTTAAATAACGGTTAGTAAATCCTCAATCTAAATTTCCTTAAATACAAAAAAAATAAAATATAATAATAATAATAACAATTTTTTAAAAAAACCAATTTTTAATAACAAAAATAACTTTTTTTGTTTCTATATTTTTGTTTGGTTTCTACAAATATAGATAAGATGTAGATGTCCAAATAAGAAAAATATATGACAAGGTAGTTGTGATACACTTAAATTTAAAAAACCTAAAAATCAAAAACAAAAATGAATGCAATGTCATATTTGAATTACATGTATTATACATACTTTCTTTGTTATGGAAATCCAACTGAAAGATAAAAGGATAGTTTTATTCTTCAAAGAAAACATGTTCAAGAAATTTTGAAGAAATTTAAGATCAGCATATACTAAACAATTTCTTCTTCTATATCATTGAAAGGCTTAAAGAATGATAGTAAAAAGCTTTCAAATCTTACCCACTACACTTTAAAAAAAAAATAATAATAATAATAATAAAAGGTTCCCACTACAAAGTTACTTTAGTAGGAAGTCTCCTACATGAAATCCAAACTAGATTCAATGTTTTGCTACAAGTTTATTTTCAAGACATGAATTCACTAATGAAATTGATTTTAATTTTTTTTTCAAAAGGATTTAGATACTTAAAACTAGTGCTTTCAAAAAAAAAAAAAAAAAAAAAAAAAAAAAAAAAAAAAAAAAAAAACTTAAAAGTAGTTATTAAATGGGTTAAAAAATCATTTTGGTCCTTAGACTATTACCTTTATTCTAATTTGGTTCCTAGATTTTAAAAAGTCCAATTTTAATCCTCCAACTTTCCAAAATACCTAATAATAGTCGGTTGAGTTAAAAAAAACCCTAACTGCATTAAATTTTGAATGAGCTCTAAAAAAAACAATAATATTGATTTATTTCATCTTCTTCATTTTGACTCTTTTTTTTTTTGTTTATTAAACATCTGAGATCACATAACTCACAAAGAACCAAGTTTTCTTTGGAAGAAAAAGAATTAATGTCTCTATTTTCAAAAGAGACAAAAATAAACAATGATATCGTGGATTAGATTCTGAAGGTGGAAATTTGTTACTCTTTCACTGCCCTTTTGGCCTTTGTTTTCAGATTGACAAGCCATGGATGATGCATCTCACCATCATTGCTGGTTTATCTTTCGCTGTTAAAATAGACCAAATTCAAGTGCCTTTTCTCTTAAATCTATAGGTAGATGCCACAATGAATTCAAATCTCCACGTTTCTAGTTACAATTTCTTGGAATCAAAATTGGGTCTTTTTCTATTCGAGGAAAATGAGTACTATTTTGAAGCTATAACCATTATAAGAATGGAGACTCGACCTTCTTTCTTACAACCAGCTTAAACTAATTGTAATTAGGACGACTGTATGTCGTTTATCATAAAAATATTTAAGTTACGTTTTTTTTAGTATAAATTGAGAAAGAAAGATTACAATATCGATTTCAGGAATCGAACTCGTGATCGTGAAATGAAAATGAATTAACACCAAATCAAATAATCAATCGTCACCGACCCATTCAATTCTAGTGATGTAAGTTTTGAATATGAGGAATCTACAAAATTGATTTGTGATAATATCTATTGTCACAACAAAAATAAAAATAAAAAATAGTTATTAAATAGAGCCTAAAAGAATAATATATATATATATATATATATATATATATATATATATATAAAACAAACAAACAATTTATTATTATTATTATTATTATTATTATTATTATTATTATTTTATTTTTTTTTGTAGATTCCCCGTCTGTCTCTCATGTATTTGTGATAATATATATGCTCACAAAAATTTGATTTGTGAGAATTGTTAAATACCTTTAAACGCTTAAAAATCAATAACCATTGTCCCTGGTTATGGGTAAAATTCGTGGTCAATATCTAATAAAAACCACAAGCTCAATTACAAGAGATTAGATCCAAAAGCGGGTTCGGTTCAGTTCAAGAGCCTAAATCGTATTTCTAAAGTCACACAAGAAGTCTACATGTCTATTATAAATAGAGATAAGCTATTCTAAACCCTAGAAACAACTCCTTTACACTTTTTGACCTAGACTGACTTTGGCATCGGAAGCGACATGGCTCACTCCACGGCGTTGTTCAGTTGATTATTGTTTGTTTTGCAGGTATTCGTCCCAACGAAATACAAATTCATTGTTGATCCTGGAGACCAAATTTTGGCATCAACAGTTGGCGCCGTCTGTTGGGACGAGTTCGTGCTTTACCAAAAAACTACAATAATTTTCTAACTCCGCACTACACCATTGAAGATAAGTATGAGTCATAGTAACCGCTTGCTAAAAATTCAATCAAATGAGGAGAGGGTTTCTAAGAGGATAGCCACGCGAAAAACTACCCCAAATATATGGCACGACACAAGCGCGGAAGGAGTGACACCATCCGCTGCACCAGGCTCAACAATCCAAAGGGAACTGCTATTTTTTTTTCTGGAAAAAGAGGTTTCGTCCAGGTTCTGTATTTCGGCGTTTTAAAATTAACCAACCGTTGGGTCGAGCCGAAATTTTAAAATGTCATCAGCACCTCAAAGAACTTCAGTATGGACGGTGGAGATTGCGTTTAAAGCTTTCTACAACAATATTCAAGAACACGAATAGAGCGACAT
Source organism: Sicyos baderoa (assembly GCA_037832685.1). Classification (NCBI taxonomy): domain Eukaryota; kingdom Viridiplantae; phylum Streptophyta; class Magnoliopsida; order Cucurbitales; family Cucurbitaceae; genus Sicyos; species Sicyos baderoa. The sequence goes on from JBBMEF010050271.1 coordinate 4,648, forward strand.
AAGAGCAGAAAAGGGGTTTCGCCCAGGTTCTGTGCTTCGGCGTTTTAAAAGTAACCAATCGTTGGATCGAGTTGAAATTTGTATGTGTTGTTTGCAACACTAATTTATGCAATCTTAACGATGAAGATTGCGTTTAGAGCTTTTTGTGACGAGATACGAGGACACGAATAGAGCGACATGAGAGCAGAAAAGGGGTTCCGCCCAGATTTAGTAATTTGGCGCAATTAATGAACCGTCAGATCGGGTTGAAATATTAATATGTTGTTCCCATCATCAAGAACTTCCATATGAACGGTGGAGATTGTGTTTGGAGTTTTTGACGGTCAGATTCAAGAATACAAGTAAATGAAAATTAGAGAAGCAAAAGATTTTACCCAAGTTATGCATTTTGAGTTTTCGGAATAATCAACCGTCGGATTAACTTGAAATTTTTTGCCTATTTTTGACACAAGGGTCTTCGATGTGAACAGGAAAAAACCAGTTTGAAGCTTTATAAAGTCAGATTCAAGTACACAAGTGAAGAAAAATAGGGTCGCGTCAGAGATTGAAAAAGTTTGGGGCCAATATCCTAGGTACCTATGACACAAGCAAGTCCTCCCGGACCCAACGACACGTCTCAAAGCCCCAACGCCTTTAAAAAACTGAAGGATCCCTAGCTCTAACTACGCAGTCTAGTTTCAAGACTCAAAAGATACTCTCAGTCTCAACTCGATACCGAGAAGTTGAAGCCTAAGAGTGGGGGCAACTGTCATGGTAAAGTAGTGTTTATTTTCAACAAGTTAGATAAAGGTAAACAACGACTAGTTAATTTCGACAAAAGATGACACACCATTTTCTTTGTTTCAACAAGAATAGCAACAAAGCATTAATTAGAAGCAGCTTGAGTCACAAAAGTCACACTTAGGCAACCAACATTATTACAAAGTCTCAGGGTTGAAGATGAAACAAATGAAGCAAAGAACCCAAGTGAAATCTCAAAGAAAGCCAAGCATGTTCATTGATAACAAAGTGGAAATACAATAACAAGTTCGTGAGCAAATGAAAGTAGTATAAAAAAATACAACAGACATAAATCACACAGCAAAACGCCTAGAAAAATAGCCTTTCCAAGAGTCCCCAGACACACGAGTCAGCCCGTACAGGCAACCCAGGCACGCAGGCACCACGACGCCCAGGCCAACCCACGCAGGGGCCACGACGCCTAGGCGAGCGCAGCCCACTACCCGACCCGATTTGGCCCAATTCCTCCTTTGGGATTATTAAATCCCAAAAAGGTAAAGTTATGGAAAACACTTTTAGGAGATTATTAAATCTAAAAAGTGTCCCAAATTATGGAAAATCCAGATTAATGAACTTATACTCTTGAAATTTAGACTAAGTACCTCGTCTAAACTCAAGAGTGGGGGCAACTGTGATGGGTGAAATTCGTGGTCAATATCTAATAAAAACCATAAGTTCAATTACAAGAGATTAGACCCAAAAGCGGGCTCGGCCAAGTTCAAGAGCCTAAATCGTATTCCTAAATCCACACAGAAAGTCTACATGCCTATCAATAGTCAGTTGAACCTAACAAAAGATAAGCTATTCTAAACCCTAGAAACAACTCCTCTATTAGACTGACTTTGGCATCGGAGGCGACTCATCGTTGATCCTAGAGACCAAATTTTGGCATCAACATCTCTCATTTATTTTTTGTTGATGCTGCTAATGACTCGAGTTGCTGGTAGATCAAAAAAATTCTAGAGGTGTATGAGAGAGTATCGGGTCAAACTATTTGGTAATGCCCTTTCATAACCGAAAGAATAAGAATGACTTATTTAGAGCTTTGTTGTCTTAAAAATGGAAGGGTGATCTTATGTCGAGAGGTGGGAAGGAGGTTCTTATTAAAGTTGTAGCTTAAGCGATCCCTATTTACACGATGAGTTGCCTCCGCCTTCGGGAGAGGAATCTCTGTTGTCTTACTGGGGGTGGATATGAGTGTATAGAAACAAATCTTCATGTCATCAAGGATTGTAAAAATGTTGTTCAAAATTATGTTTTACGTAATAAAATGAAGGCAGAAAAGGAGATATTATAATCTCTTGTGTTTCTATTTTGATTACCTTACATGGGTCTTCTTTGGTTTTAGGTTGTGGAGCTTGGTCACCACCAAGAGGAGCCTTGAAGGTGAATGAAGATGGATCTTAGAGCAGAGGCCGGACCGGAGCGCGGGAAGAACCGGGCGGTTGGCTGGGGATAGCAGCAGCAAACCTCTCTTCTTATGGGATTTAAAGGTGACATCAAAGTATCAGCAAAAATAGTGGCTCAAGATAGAGTTCTCTATCTTGGTGGAATCTCTCAATAATACTATTTTTCAAACATTGTAATTGAATCCCATTTTTATACTTTTAATAGTGGCTCAAAAGTATACAGACTTTATCTTTGGAGAAGGTGGGTTGTATGGAAACATATTCCAATTCCGGCAGTGCATATTGTCAAATAGTGAGTCCGATCCAACGTCGATACTAAGGTTGAAAGGCAAATATAAAAGAGAGCTTCATTTGGGCATTGGTTTCAGTTTTTAAAAGAGAGCTTGAAGGTGGTGTCAACCCCATGCTCTTTTTTGGTTATCCGTGATGTTTCAAGGATATCAATATCTATGATTTTCTTTTTTTGGATTGTTCGAGGAATGATCATCCTTTAGACTATCCAAAATTTTAAGAAAGTAATTGGGATACTTTCTAGGCCTTGGTTTATTATTGTTATTTTTATTTTTAATTTTATTCGAGTCTTAGTTGTTGGGGTAAGCTTCAACAAGGTCATGTTTTGTAATTTTTATTTGTTTTGGTTGAAGGAAAAGCTAGTTGATAAAGGATTTTCTATCGATGCAATTTTGAGTGTTACTTTTTCGATGGAGTCTTCATCCCTTTAAGGTTTTGAAGCTCTTGTCTTTTACGATTCCTTCTTTACTTCTTTTCTTCTATTAGTTGGTCATGGTCCGATGTGTGAGCTACATCGAACTCAAAAAGTTGTTGCAAATTTCAGTTTCTATATTAATGGAGTATTCTGATTTAAAAAAAACACAAATAAAAGACAAAGAACCTTATTTCAATTAAATAAAATGTTTGAAATTCACTTTATCCCAATAAATTTCTAAAACAACACTATTAAAGTAGAAAATAAAAGTGGGAGAAGAAAATGACATAAATTAATTAAAAACATATATTGGATGATTAAACACGGGTTTATTTAAAAAAAAAAAAAAAAAAAAAAAAAAAAAACAAAGTTAAACAAGAAACTGCCTTGCTCGGAGCCAATAACACGAACCAAAAAGTAAAAATAAACAATAATTAGAACCTCAAATACTAATTGGAACTCAATTTTACAATTTAAAATGGAAACGATTGAAAATATACTCTTAAGATCATCTGTAATGTGTTGTTAATAGAAGAATACAAAAATGAAAGCCAGCGATAAGAATCTTCCTTACAAATGATAAATCTATATTTTTGTAGAATCATAAAACTAATCCAAACAGAAGTCTAAAGCATTAATATGATTAAAAAACAATTATAGTGAAAAATCTCACAGCAATCTATTTATAATCTCATAGATCTTTACCGGAACTCACACCCCATTCTGAATCAAATAAGATTTAATAAAGAAAAATTGATAAAATGTAACATGAAAATAAATTCTTCGGCAATTTAATGTAAGATAATTTATGAGCATGCAATAGAAAGAACATAATGCAACAAAATACTTGGAATAAGCTTCAAACTACACTACTTAACTCAATAGATAAGTTTGGTATCCAAAATTTAGGAAACATGAGAAGAAAATTGTAAGACTATCCAAGAAGTTCAAACACCAAACCAAAAAAACAGTCAAACAAGACAAGTTCAATGAAGATAAACCTCTAATAACCCCCTTTGAGATCATTAACCACATCATATGGAATGGGGGTAACAGTCTCCATCACTGATCCTCCAACCATGAACCCCGGTTTGGGGCCTTCGGGTTGCCTCTTGGTGCAAATGACTTCACCCTTGGCCTTCGCCTCGGCTTTCAGTTGGTCATTCTTCACCTTCCTCGCTCGAAACTCTTCGGTGCATCGAGAGGGCTGCACGTGCTCAATACGCACATGGATCCTCTTCCTGATAATCCTGTTACCCACCTGCAAATTTTGTAGAGAAACATCAGAAAACAAATGATTATTATTGCTCAATACCCAATCAAACAATCAGGATTACACTTCGATAATGAGGTCATGAAAACATTCTGATAATTATAATCAAGTAATAGTGAAATGGTTTATTCGTTAACAAACATAAGCCAAATCGATTCATGAACACACCTAGAGAGTTTATCAATAAAAATAATCATAACATATATGACATAACCAGTTACATGATTAATGAGTTGCTATGCAAATTAACAGAAACATATTCAGTCCACAAATCAAATAATAACTATCAACATATAAACAGTTCTTTTATATTTGCTTTTGCACCCCTCGACTAATGTCACGAGACATAATACCCGACCCTGGTCACCAAGAATTGAACCAATCAACTTATCCACAGTCCTCTTTGACCAATTGAGGACGTCCATGATGGTTAACATATAAACAGTCTTATCCAAACAAACAAAAAACAAGATACAAACAGAACAAAGTCCACAACTAAACCTAAATAAGTCACTGAACAAATTCTACACAATCCAAAACACTAAAACGCCAGAAACCAGAACAGATCTAATCAAAGAACCGACGAGAAATTCAATCAAAAAACAAAAGGAATCGAAAAGCGAGACGAACCTGCTTGTTGATCTCGACGCCGATGGCGCGCTTGGTGACGTTCCAAACACGACCGGTGCGGCCATGGTAGAACTTGTGGGGCATTCCCTTGTGAATGGCTCCATTAACCTTAACATCGACGTAGTCGCCGATCTTGAAGGTCCTCAGGTACGTAGTGAGGGCGATGTAACCCTTCTTCCTGAAGGGCCTGGCGAAGAGATCTCTGGTACGCGACCTCAATCCATGACCGGCCGGCATTTTCTCTGAGCAGGACGAGTCTCTTCTTGAACAATCCCTCGCGAAATGGAAGTCACCCTAGGATTTTTAGACCTTTATAGTGCATGATTTAGGGTTTTTGTTATGGGCCGGGTGAAGTTGGGCCGTATTGTCGCAACCCGATCCAAAAAAAAAACTTTTAAAACTCGTGAATTTAACCTAACTTCAATTTTTTGTCCTAATTTTCAATCATATCAAATTCAACCTTCAATTTGATCTTTTAAGTATGAGTTGTAAATTTAACCTTTATTCTATTAAAAATCTTTCAAAAGTTGTAAATTCAATTAAAAAAAATTATGTTTGATTAATGTATTAATTGATTGAATAAATATCATTTTAAAAAAATATATAATAATTGATTGAATAAATATTTTTTAATTGCAATTTTTCAATAAAATTTCAACTTTTGTGGTATTTCTTCTTGGCACTTTGGTGGGTTCTTTTTAGTTGATGAATAATTGGGGATGGAATATTAAAACTATATGATCTTGTTGTTAATGAGCCCTATTTTTCTCCAAAACTTTTGTGGTTTTTTTTTTGTTTTGAAAATAATTTAAAACAAAAAATGAGAGCTTTTTTTAATAATAGGTTTATAACAAAATAATGAAACCAATGATCTATTAGGTAACGGATGAAAGTCTTTCACATGATAGAAATTACGAAAAAAATCCCCTCAAACGTTTTGAAGTTAAGAAAATGATGAGAGTTACAATAATAATTAAAAATTTATATAAATATTACAGTTGTTTTTTATAACCATTTTGTTTTTTATTTATAGATTTTAATTTTTGATTTTTTATTTAAATTTAAAAATAGTATATATTTGATAATTGATTTTAGTTTTATGTTTCTAAAAATTAAAAACTAAAAAATATTTAGTTTTATATTTGATAACTATTTTTTGTTTTCAAATAATATATTTTATTTTGATTTTTTTAATTTTTTTACGTTTTATTCTTGATTTTTTTATGATTTTTTAAAAACGAAAACAAAGCTATTTTTTTTTAGTTTTTATAATTCTTTTAATATTTTTAAAATAATTTTAAAATTTTAAAAACTAGAACTAAAAATTAGTTATCAAACAAACGTGTTTTAAAAAATTAAAAATAAAAACAAAAAATAAAAACGAAGGCTTCCTCTGATAATAATTTCATTTTTTGTTTTTTGTTTCTAATTTTTTATTTTTGGTTTTTTATTTTAAAAAATAAAAATGGTATCTGTTTGATTATTGATTTTAGTTTTTTGTTTTTTAAAACTAAAAACCAAAAAACATGTTTAATACTGTTTTTTGTTTTCAAACATTACATTTCACTTGAATTTTTTTAGTGTTTTACTATTTATTCTTGATTGTTTGATGTTTATTTTTTTAAAAAAAAAAATTGTTTTTAAAAGCTACTTTGTTAGTTTTTATAATTTCTTTAAAATTTAGAAAAACTAAAATTAAAATTGGTTACCAAATAAATGTGTTTTTAAAATATTAAAAACAATAGCAAAAAAACAACAACTAAATGACTGGATCGAAATGATTATCAAATGAAACTTTTTTTTTCTTTTTGGATTTTAACATAATCGGTAAATAATTCAAACATATAACATTTTTGTTAAAATTATGTTGGAGAATTTAAAGTTGCTGGAAATGGGGTTAATGTTTCTAAGCAGGTGCCCTCCATCAATGAGATTATAAGGTGGATCTCTCCTATTGATCCTTTCTTTAAAATCAATACGGATGCGGCTACAAATTCGGAGGGACGACAAAGTGGCTTTGGTGCTATAACGAGGAATATGCATGGAGAGGTTATGTATTCGGTTTTCCATAGGGTGGGGTGGGTAGTGGATGCGGTTTACCATAGCTTTGGCAATTCGTGAGAGTGTGTCTTTCGCACTTGAGATGATCTTAGATTTTGTGGAAATGGAATCTGATGCTCAGCGAGTGGTTGAAATCTGATGCGGTTTTTCTATGATGCATGCGAGTGAGGACAAAGCATGCTAAAAGGACCCGTGTTGATTTGTGGGGACAGTCTTTATTCTTAAGTAGCAATGAAGGCTAGGTGCTAACGTGGTCAGGTCGCAGGGGAATGTCGGTGCCCATTGGGGCAAAAGCTGGATTCCAAATCCTGGGCCTGGGGCGTTACAAATGGTATCAGAGCCGTACCTCTCCCAATAGGATGTGGTTCGAGGACGAACTAAAGCGGAAGCTGGTGGGCATGTAACGCCTGCCACATCTGAATATGAGAGGGCTTAATAGATATGATTTGCATTACCTATATCAACAAGGTGCACCTTCCTTTTGGTGGCTCAATCTAAGGAACTTTAAAGTTAAACGTGCTTACTTGGAGTAGTCTTAGGTTGGGTGACATCCTAGGAATAATTCCTAGGATGCAGGACAAAGCATCTTAAAAGGACCCGTATTAATTTGTGAGGACAGTCTTCGTTCTTAAGAAGCAATGAAGGCTAGGTGCTAGCGTGGTCAGGCTGCAGGGAATATCGGTGCCCATAGGGGCAAAACCGGCTGCAGGGAATATCGGTGCCCAGAGGGGCAAAACCGAATTCCAAATCTTGGGCCTGGGGTGTTACAAGTACAATGTACATATGTAAGGACCCGACCGAAATAACAGTCGTAAACTCTAATCCTTACTTCATGCATGCATTTAAACGCGGAATATTTGAAACTACTAACGGTTTTATAACGCCTAGATTCCTCCTAAAATTTAAAACAAGTAAATCATTCAAAGAATAACATTAAAGGCTGGAACCTGTCTCTGTCTCCAAGCAACATGTTCCAACAAGTTCATTTAAAATGGTTCCCTGGCCAAAGATGTTTAAAAAGGAAATAAATATAATTTCAGCAGTTCAACAGTTTCAGAGGAATCCTAAGCAGTTATTCACAATTCACCTACGGGCTTTGTGCCCACTACATGCAATGAAAATCAATCTTTAAACCGACATAACAGTTCGGAGTCTAAAACATTTATTATAAAACGAAAGTCGTTCCCATGATCCGTACCAGCTCCTCCAGTCATCATCGTTGCTGCTCTAAGTTACCTGGTGGAAACCACAAAGTAAGGATGAGTAAACGAGTTTACTCAGTAAGAATCCCCAACCGGGGTACAATACAATTTACAGATCATCTAGCCAGAAAGTAT
>JBBMEF010050282.1:0-12840 GCA_037832685.1 Sicyos baderoa
ACGACTTATCCATAGTCATGTTAGAAATCTAAGTCAACTAGGAGAAAATTAACCTACAAAGTGAAAATGTCTATCAAAACATCATTCATTCATTCATTCATTGTTTAGAAGCCAAAAATATATTTCCAAGTGAAAATGTCTATCAAACAACATGCATTTGTACAAATCTCTAATTATTTGAACACATGAATCAAAATCAATACAAAAAAACAATGACATTTCTCTTAGGATTTTTGTCGAACACCTTGTGGGCAAAAACACTAAAATCAAAATAAAAGTCTATATACAACCCCTAACTAATATTCTAACTTTGCACTCTAGCTTGGAAACTTAATATTGAACACATGAATCAAAACATACACAAATTAAACAATGTCATTTCTCTTAAGACTTTTGTCGAACACTTTGTGAGCCAAAACAATAATCAAAGTAACAACATATGTTGCAAACCACACTAACCAATCTAACTTGACACTCTAGCTTAAAACCAACAAACATTTATACCAATGCCTAAATATTTAAGAAAATGTCGAAAATGGTACCTTTTAAGCTTGAGAGAAAAGAGGGTTTGTGTGGGGTTTGTTTAGGAGAATGGGCGGCGGCGGTGAATTAGTATGGAGGCGGCGACGGTGGTGAGCAAGGAGTTCCAATGAGCAGCGGTTTCGTTGAGAAGGGGGTGGTCTCGGTGGAATGGGGGTTTCTGTTTTGAGAGAGTTCGAAAAAAGAAGAGCGGAAATGAAAATGAATCCGCGGGTTAGAAATTTTACACTAACAGAACTATCAATGGCGGGCGATGCCCGCCATTGATAGTTTTCGGTCGAAATGGGGAAAACGCGGGATCGCCCGCCATTGAGAGTTTTTAATGGCATTTTTTAAAACCCGCTATTGATACTTCGTGTTTTTAAAAATCCAAATTTTATGTCCGTCATTGATACTTGATTTTCTACTAGCGCTTTAAATTGGAGAAAGGGAACTTTGCATTGTGACAGTCAGAGTGCTATTCATTTAGCAAAGAATCCGGTGTTTCATTCGAGAACGAAACACATACATGTTCGATACCATTTTATCAGATCAACTTTGGAAGATGGACTCTTAGTGCTTGAAAAGATTCCAGGAAGTGAGAATCCAGCTGATATGTTTACAAAGACCCGTTCATGTTGATAAACTGAAGTTGTGTGCAACTTTAGTTGGACTTCTCCATGAGTAGAGATGAGTCGCTACCATTGCAGAGGAGACATGTTATTGTTTTGTCTCCAAGTGGGAGATTGTTAAGATATGGAGCCCAAAACCACATATGTGGCCGTTTATTAAATTTAAATAATAATAATAACTGCAAGGCAGTTTGTTGTGTGGGTTTGGTGAGAGAAAAATAAAAGAAAAAAAGACTTGAATATATTTTTATCTAGATTACTGGAAATTTGGATTGATTATATATTTTGGTATTGACCATATAAGCCTATCAGCATCAATTAGCTTCAATCAATGATATTGATACAAATATGAGATTAATTCAATCGACCGTGTGTTGATTGAAATTCAAGTATGAAAAAGTTTCTAACAATTTTTTTATTCCTTATTTTATATCCCTATTGAATAAATGCGACTGAAACTTATTAATATTCCTGATTGAAGTAGGTTTGTGACACGTCAAACAAAATTAATAGTCTTACCTTTTTTAGCAAAGCTCAAACAGTTATTTCTCTAAATATATTTTGAAGAAAGTTTGATCTTTTTAAAGTTATTAGTTTGGATAATGTTGTACGACAAAGAAAAAGAGAATGGTTATGGAAGAAATGGTCATTTTAACTACATATAAACAGAGATAATTCACTCTTCATAAACTATACCATATTATATTATAGGTAGTTTCGACTCAAAACTGTAATAAGAGAATAATTCATATATTTTACAAAGATGTTAAAAATTCATCACATTTTCCGTATAGGACAATGTGAGTAAACCAACCTATAATCATCATTAAGCCCTTTATAAAGTATGTCAAGCACAATCTTAAAGTCTCTAATCGAGTGAAAAGCATATCAAACACATTTTTAGTTAGTTTAGTGCTTCCTTAGTCAGCCATATCTCATTCTTTGATTGTTTTAGTGCTTTTTTATGGTGCTAATTAGCCATCTATTTTTCTCTCTATGATATAGTGCTTCTTAGGAACTATTAGTGGATTTTATTGTGTTGTTTAGCCATCTTTGGAAAATGTAGGATTTCTCATACAACCATAATACAACTCTTGAATTTGAACACATCAAAACTTTTATATTATATGTTTATACTTTTCTTAGGGCTATCATCCATCTGTCGATTAGATTTTATTCGAAATAAAACAACTTAATAACAAAAATGATTTCTAGTATAATCGTACTATAGAACTACTCAATACGCAGTATTAATCATTTTAGTCACACTATTAACAAAATATATATAAAAAGAGAGTTATCTGTGACTATAAAATAAAATATTGTAGTTGAATGTGATGGAGCTAAAAATATATATCCAAAATTTAAAATCACTTTAAGGATGTCATCATGTCATCATTTAAATTTTATATATATATATATATAAAATATATTCTTTTTTCTGATTTCAACTATACTTGAATATAACAAGAAAATTTGACTACTATATAGTAACGGGAATTGAGATTAATCTCAAGAATCTTGAGTACAATAGTTTCATTGTTTGGTGGTAAACGAATTCAACATTTATTTTTAAAAATTTACACTACGATTTTTTTAAAAATTATTATTATTACCAACGACTATAAATATTTTCTTTTTAAAGTTAATCATTTTTATAATTATTTTTTATCATTAATTAATCTCGTAAGTTTCCCAAAAAAAAATTACTTATAAATTTGTGAAAATTTTAATCTCAGCCTAAATTTGTTAATGAGCTGATTAAAGCCCAGAGAACTTTATGTCAGAAATAAAAATGCATGAAAGTAAGCAAAAAAAATCCACAACCAGGAGCTGCCATTAACCATCTCCTCCACTTTCTAACTGACATCTTTTCAATTTCTATTTTCCAAAGCACCAAATCAATTCTTTTTTCTCTTTTTCTTTTGTACATAATAGGAAAATATATGGTCATTTCTCTAATCTTTCTACTTAAGAGATAGTGTTAAACTTAAACCTATTCTTTTAAAGTCAGATTATGTTCCTAATGTTATTTAGAATCTAGAGATTATTGGTGGAAACTTCAATATTATTTCTGTGGAGTGGAATGATTTCCATCAGTTATTTAATGAGTTGTAGATCAGTTTGCATTTCCTCCACCAACAAGCTGAAGATTTCAACCTCTATATCTATACCTATTTCTCCTCTTTGCTCCCTATTTCTGTTCCACCCCTCAAGCTCTGCCTTCAAATCCTGCCCCACCATCACGTCGATCGCGCTCGAGTCCACCTGTTTCCTCAAATCCGATCCCATGTAGACTCTCTTACTCATCTCGTCTCTCTTGTCAGTCACAACCACGTCTAGATTGCAAATGAGTCTCTTTGTATCTTTTTCGGGTAGGTGAGGAATTTCGTAGCTTGATCTGTCCTTTTTGTTGTTAGATAGATCAATGTCATTGTCGTCTTCGAGTTCATCTTCCTCATCTTTTAGTAGAAGCGCCTCGAGCTCTACTGGGTCTAGTTCTGCTAGTCTCTCGAATCTCCGAAGTTTTTTCAGTAGCTGATGCTTTGTCTCTGAAAAGCATGACAAAGATTGACATGAAAAGATCAGAAACAGCCTTAAATTTAGAGTCCATGAATCTATACTCGGTTGACTTTAACTTCATGTTTTACTTTTTACCAAGAATCCAAGTACAATGGAAGTTGAACTCCTGGAAGAAGGTAAAAATGAAATTTTGAAATACAGCGAAAACTCGATTTTTATACGTTTTTTTATTGCACAACAAACAAGTAGGACCATGGCCAAGAAGGTAATTCATGGAAGAATTTGTACCAAGCTCGCTAACAAGGCAGATAACTTTTGTGGTTGTGATTTCTATGAAACTTATTTTAATTGCAGAAGAAGAAAAACATCTTTTTGGTCTTCAAACTTCAAAGTTCGACTAAATGTTTCATTTTCAGCAAGAACGAAACGGTAAACTCGAAAAGAAAACGAAGAACTAACAATGTAAGAAGCAAAATTTGGAATCTATAGCTAAAGTACAACAATATGCCTAATAAAGAATAAAGAAGATGAATTAGACAGTTTAGCTATTTCCTAACTAAAAAGTACAAGATAATTAATACTAAATGCTACAATACAACCTTTACAGATGAAGTGCACCTAATTGCCTTGCTTACAAAGATTAGTCACTAAAATGCTTCAAAATCTCCTAATAAATGCTCAAACAGTTGAAATTAAAAAACAGGACAGGAGAGTAGGGGGAGGGGGGGACCTTGTTCTAAAGTATAAACAATGGCGATATTTTCGACGACAATGAATAAACAGGTTCGATGATTGAACAGCCTAATAAATTGAAGAGGACTCCCACAATTATGACACATATCTTACAGCAAAATGTGGGTCATAATTGAAGTTTTGAAGAACAAGTAAAGCAACAGAAGAGGCCATCTGGGCCGAAAACAAGTGTTCAACAAGTCGAGCTAAGACTTCTCGTCATGTCGTTGTCGTCTACAGAATATTTTCACTCCCCTCCCATTTTCCCTTTATTCTAGTACAAATTTTACCTAAATTCAAAAGTTTTGGTTTCATCCCACCCTTCTGATAAATGAGATCTTCTCAATGGAACCCACCAAAGATACAAGTGTGTTAATATCTAGTACAGAAACAAGCATACGAGTTATGAAGCTCTATCAACCATTTCTATAGAGTGTATCAGTAACAATTATCAAGTCAGACAATACGTATATGCAAATGTCACCGATAACGACCGCACAACAAACTCGAATTAACGCAAAACACACAACTAACATATGTTTCCTTAATGTCATTTGCAGTAGGGTTGAATCAAGCTCACATACTTTGCACAATGGCGTAGCTGCGTTCCATATTGTAATCGTTCTCATTCCGATCCCCATAATGTCCTTCATCGTCATCCTCGAATGGAGGATCCAACACGGAAACAGGACTGTTCTGTTCTTTCTCTTCCTCCTCATCCACAACCGGCGATTTCGCCAAGCTCTCGGCATCATTGACCTGTAAATTTATCAAGAAAAACAAGGTTATGAAAAATCCAACTAAACCAACAAAAATGTGTATTAAAAAGGGTCTTTAATTTAGTTGGATTTGGTGAAGTAATTGATTTCCTTCGTCTGATAATGATTATTATAATGAAACCAACAAAAGGAAAAAAGTTTAATCATAAAAAGGATGTTAGAATACAAAGGAAAATACAAAAGGGGGTTTTGTCTTTTTCTTGAAGGGTCATTATTTTCCGGGAAAAAGGAAGAGTGTGGAATAGAAAATGAAAGATTTATCAGTTTCTTCGCCGTAATTAACAGCTGTTCGACGGCTGATTCCGGCGGTAATTTCACAGAAATTTCATAACATTGCCGACAATTGGGTTTTTCGATGAATCCCATTTCATGAAGATGCAAAAAAACAAAAAAAAAAACAGTAATAAAATAGAGAAACCTGATGGTCGTGTCGAGCCGGAGAATTCGCCGGCGAAGAAAACTCCGGCGTCCGGTGACCGGCGGAGGCGCTCGACGGAAGCGCAAATCGAAAAGGGCTATCGCAAAAATTACTCTGCAGAGAAACAGAGTCGTTCTCGTTCTCGTTAACAGCCATTTTCAGACCGCCGTGAAGGTCGTTCCTCCGGAAATCGCCGTCGATTTCCCGTTTCCGACAACGGCGGCGATGAGCAAAGCGCTTGAGAAAAGAACCCAAAAGCCCAAACCCATTCGATTTGGTTCTCTTAGCCGTCGGCTGTTTCTGAATCCTGAGAGCAGCTTCCAGCAGAAGCTCCGCCGTGGCAGCCGGAACATGGAGGAAAACGGCATTGGGGTTCTTCGCCGGAGACTGGAATCGGAAGAGCGGCGAGGGTGTAAGAAAACAAGCGCCCTTGCAGAAAATAGCGGAATGGGAAATGGGTTTTCGTTTATTGAGAAGAAAGGGTTCTTGATCCTGTTTGAGAAGCTGGTGTAAGAGCTTTTGAGGCATCATCAATGGAGTTTGTAGTTTTTCTCTGCAAAAGGGGAGTGGAATATTCAGAGAGAGAAGAAGAAAGGGAAAATAGGGGAATGGAGAATTTGGATTTCAGAAACCTAATTTGAAGAAATTTGAAGTGAAAAAAAGTTGGGTTTGGAAGCTAAAGGAAGAATGAGTTGACAGTTACAGAGAGAGCAGAGCAAACAAGTGTGAAGAATGGAAAATCGAGTCAAATTATGTAGTAATAATAATAAAGCTAAATTATCAAACATGCAACTGAACTATCAATTTTTTCTCAAACTTACACTCAAACTTTGAAATATTTAAAAAATATCGTTGAACTTTACAAAACGTTTCAAAAATATATAGACTTTAAAAATATAAAATTTAAATAATTTAACTTTCTAATTATTTAAATTTAATGAGTCAAATTTTAATAGAGATGAATAATAATTTTTTTACTTTTAAATTGAAATTTATTAATTATTACAACTATAAATTTTAATTGATTTATAACCTTGTAATTTATTTAAACTCGACAATTTTTTTATTTTCAATTACAAATATTACATTGAATTTAAATCACATTGCAACGATTAATAAAATATTGTTAATTTAAGAATGTTGCATCTAAAAACAATAAAAGATTAAAGAAATATATTTAGAAATTAATTGAACAACAATTCAATTAATTAAATAACCATTAATATTAACAGAAAAGTAATCAATAAGTTAAAAATACAAAGATAAAAATGTTTCTTTTACAATTAAATATGTAGTGGTTAAGGGTGTACATGATCTAGTTGGGTTAGGGATTTTTTTTTTATCAACTACATTTTTCGGGTTGATCGTCAATCTCGAATGATTCCAACCATTTTGCATTAGAGCAACTCAGCCCAACCCTAATATTTTTGAGTTGAGTTGGTTCTTAGGTTATATTAATTTCATTCATGTATATAAAAGAACTCAATTCATACGGCATAATTGTGTAAACAAATATTATATATATATATATATATATATATATATATATATATATATGGTTGGACCGGGTTAGTTTTCTCTAATGCATACGGTTGGAGGATTGATCAACCCAAAAGTATGGTTGATCCAAAAATTTCCTCTTATCCAACTCAGACCATACCTTATGCTACATATTGAATTGTAAAAGAAATTTGTTGTCTTTGTATTTTTTAACTTATGAATTATTTTTATGTCAATATTTATTGTTTAATTAATTGAATGGTTAGTAAATTAATTTTTTAATATATTTCTCTTATGATTGTTGTTTATCATTTTATATTTGTTTTTAAATGTATAAAATATTAAAGAAATTGTTAAATAATGTTAGCTTTAACTAACTTGTATTTTATGATGGGTTGTATTGTTGGTTGTAAGCTGCTTTGGAATTTCAAATTTAATGTTATATTTACGATCGATAATAAGAAATTCAAAAGTTTAAATAAATTAAAAGGTTATAAATGAATTATAAATTCTAATGTTCATTTCGATGAAATTATAAAAAAAAATCTCAAAGTGAAAGCATTTATGAGCCATTGAGAATTTTCTAATTTAGCTCGGTCAAAATTTGACACATTAAATTCAAATAATTTGAAAAGTTAAATTATTTAAATTTTATATTTTTTTAAAATAAGGGAAGTTTTGAAACTTTTTAAAGTTCATGTGTATTTTTTAAACAAAACCTTAACGGTTTCCATCCAAAATTAATAACAAGGGTATTTTTGAAAGGTTTTGTAAAGTTCAAAAGTACTTTTGAAACTTTTTAAAATTCAGAGGTAAGTTTGACAAAAATATAATAATTTAAGGATACGTTTGATAATTTAGCCAACATAACAAAGAGAATACCTAAATAAGAGGATGAATCCAAAAGAACAATATCATTCCAATCAGCACAATATTACATAATTAACAACAATGATAATATATATATTCAGACATTATGAATTTCAAGAACAATACCCATAACAGTAATGGATTAAGCAAAATGAGATATTCCAATTTACATCTACATTCTCCAAATTAAAGAAACATATAAGAAATTGAAGGTACAAAATGAAGATGGTGTCACCAACCTTTTTGCACAATGTAATTACTTCTTTTTTTTCTAATGCATCTTTTGAACATATAAGAAATTAAACAAATTATAATCAAACAAGCAATAACATTAAGTCAAAATCAACGAATTTTTTTCAACAAAACTCCAAACAAAGAAAGAAGATTAAATCAATTCAAACATAAACAAAAACAAAACACTATAAATTTGCAACTTATCAAGCAAAATTAATGGTGAGCACAATAAACAATCAGTATCTTGCTACGAACTGAAGAGGAAAATCGACGCACCTAGAAAGAGACCGTGAGAAGAGGCCAAGTATGAATAGTTGTGCCGAATTTAGGGCTTTACTTGTTTTTTTAATGTATATTGAATTATATTAAACCACCAATCAACCCAAAAGATATTCTCGTATACGCTTTGAAATTTGAGAAATACTCTTTAAGTTGAATTTAATTTTATTTGTGTAAATTTAATTATAACAACCAACAATTTGGTTTGTTGTTATTGGTTTTTCATATGAAACCGAACCCAACCGAAAACAATTCAATTTTCTGTAATTTAGAATCAATTCATTCAATGTATTCCTAAAAAAACCGAACTGATCCACTGGATCCGCTCGATTCGATTTAGTTTGTTATTGGTTTTCTTTTTCACCCCGACGCAATCCTATTTTTTTGGATTTTGGGTCTACTTTCCAACTATCTCATATAGGGGTGCACATTAACCCGACAACCCGAGTAACCCGACCCAACTTGTGGGGTTAGGTTGGGTTGAAAACATAAATGGGTTGGGTTGAATTTAAAATCATGGAATTTTCATGGGTTAGGTTGAATCAAGGGTTGACCTAAAATCAACCAAACACAACCCGACCAACCCGAATTTCATATTTAGTTTAAAAATATATATTTTTATCTATTACATAATTATTATATTATTTAATTATTTATATTATATGTTGCATATTTATTTAATTTAACCATTATTGAGATTCTCATATATGTCTTTAGTTGTTCTCTTACTACTTTTACTCAATAATCTCGAAAAAAAGAAAAGAAAAAGAAAAGAAACTACTTTTACACAAATTAAGTTTCTAGAAAAGTTAAATCGTGGAAGTTATGACCAATCTTTTCCATACTCGTATATGTGGTTATTTAAACCCAGATTTTGTTGTTCTTTGTTTTTAAAAATTTTGAAGAAAAAATAATCAAAAAAAGAAAAAAGCTAAGAAGGCCAATAATGATAGAGTATCTTTTATAAATTGACTTTTTTAATGCTAAGAAAGCCAATAATGGTAGAGTGCTTTTTTTATAATAAGAAAACCCGTGTTTTGATATTCACATATTTTTTTAAGGGTAATGTATTGATATTTTGTAATTTTTATTTTCATAATTGGTAATAGTTTCCATTTTAATCTAGCGATGTTTGACAGTGTTGATGAAGAGCTTTTGAGAATAAAAATATTATAAATCATTTTAATTATATATAAATCACATGAGATGTGATTTTTAGACAAGTAATTTGAGAACTACTTGAGAAAACTTCCTTTATTTGAAATACTATTACTTTTAAATAACATGGACCAAAATACTAATTTTTAGAGTCTAAATTATGATCATAAATTTAAATTAGATTATAATCAATCAATTAAGACGACATATAATCAATTATTTTGATGAAAAATGGTGTAATTTACTAATTTAGTCTCGTTTTATAATTATTTGATTTTTTTTCTTATAATTTTGTTTACAACAACTTTCATATTTTTACATAAATATTTTAATTATAATCTAACTTTAAAAAATTAAGCTAAACGAATGAATATTTTTAGTGGTATAATATATGATCTAGTAATTATATTTTTTTTTTTTTGTTTAAGTTTTCCCTCGTTAAATATAAAAATTTGAAAGAAAAAAAAAAGCATATATGTTTTTTAAAGTTACATACTAAAAAAAGTAAATAATAAACAACAAAAAAAATCATAAGGAGAACGAATATTTATTGCCTTAATTTTTTGAAAAATAAAAATAAACAATAGCCTAACCAAAAAGGATTAACAAAAAAAAAAAGTTTGGATATAAAAAAGTAAAAAAAATGAAAATGAAAATTAGGTTTTTTCCATTAAATAAAGGTTCATGGCCGATTTGGTGCATTGGTCCACATAAGCATAAAATGGGGCCCACGGAAGACGTTGTCACACGTGTACAACTTCAACGAAACCAAATAGGATCCAAAGTCTGAGACAGTGGTCGGAAATCTGTCTGTAGCATGTCGTGGGCCCCGCAGCATTTAGTCAAAGCCCAAAACTCCGCATACGACGTCGCACCAACAGCGTTTAATTTAACACCATCTTCCTCCATTTATTTAATAAAATAATTAGTAATAATTATTTATTCAAATAATAATAATATAATAAAACAGAGGGGTCTTCTCCTCGTTCGAATCCAATGTTCAATTGGTCCCCACGTACATACCATTTAACTTTGTCTTTTATTTCAATGTATGTACACATAGTTTTTTTGTTAGATACTTTAAAAGTAATATAATAAACTTAATTTGATTTTGGAAAGCATTTGATAATGAAAATGTAATATATTTTATTAAATTTTCAATTTATATAGTTCGTATGATACTCATTGTTTCGAGTATTGAAGTAAAAACTTTATTTTTGTTCGATAGACACGTTCGATAGACACGTTCTTATGTTTGCTTGAGTTGATGTTTTCGATTGAGTTAACTCAACGATAAATGTCAAAAGTAGTATAGTTCTACTGGTATTTTGTAGAGGTACATATTCGAATCTCATCTCCTCCAATATTGTTTTATCAAAAAAAAAAAACTCAGCGATAAATAATTATAATATAAAGTAGTATTTTTCCTAATAGATAATATACAATATAGATTGATGAGATTTAAACCAATCATAAAAATTCAGATTGAAACTAAGTAAATGTAAGAGTAAATTTAAGTTTTCAAGAGTAAATATAAAATTAAAATTAAACCCAAATTATGTTGACTCTAGAATTATAGTTAATAAAATTGTAACAATTAATTAAAACTGTATTAAGTTATAGAGATTAAAATCCCAACCAACTTAAATGATTATAAAAAAAAGGTTTAATATGGAAATATGAAAGGAGTTTTTAACATGTAATAATAATAATAAAGATGGTAATTAACTTTTTTTTTTTTTTTTTTTTTTTGATTGGTCATCTTGTACGCACCTCGATTAATGTCGAGAGACACACCGCTTAATTCTAAAACATTTGGATGTCAAGGACATTGTAAGAAATTAAAAAAAAATGTAAGTACCATGAATTGAAATCATCATCATAAATATTTATAAATCCTCATTGACCAATTGAGTCACTCTATAATAGTTATAATTTAACTAGTTGTATTTTAACTTTTAATTAAAAATTGTGTTCAAATTGACAAAAGGTGTATTTATTTAATGGGCGAGAACTCTTAACTGTCAACGTAGTTGCATTGTGTAAAACAAAAATATTACCTTTTACTTTTTGAATACATATCGAGAGAATGAAGATAAATACCAAGTTTTGAGATTGAACTTGTAATACTGGTGTTGAACTGATTTACAACAAAACAATGAAACTATTTTGCCACCGACCCATTTAATACAAAAATATCACATGTTAGCCTCACTAATAATTGAATTTTTTGTAGAAAAAAAAAGTTTGCCCATCTATCTAAATTCAAGTACAAATAGGCTTCCAATTTATAACTATTTGTTAGGTTAAACCTATTTTCTCTTGTAACATAGAGCGAGACAAATTGATTGGATTCCATGTACTTCTACAATATAGAAGATTGGTCACAATTTCTACTCATTTTTTATTTAGTTGTGTTTTGGAGGCATAAAAAAGAGTACAAAATTGCATTTGGAAGTTTTTGAGATGTGTCATTTTAACGAAGGATATCCACCCATCCTAGACTGACTTATAGTAGTCAAATGAAGTATTGAGGTATTAAATGTGACAAGTTCAATTTATAATAATCATTTATTCAGATTTTAATTTTCTACGAATTTTTTTGATATCCAAATATTATAAGATCAGACGATATATCTTGACATTAGTTGAGGTGTATACAAACTGATTCGATTGATCACCAATATAAAAAATGAGCTTTTTAGGGTATTAGTTCAAATGAAAAAAAATATTGCACGTGTGTTCACTTTTAAGAATTTTAGCAAAAGTAATCAACAGTTTTTTTTAATGAAATTTGTTTTATTGCAAAATTATACAAATATCCTCACTTATAAACTAACATTTTAAAAAAAAGGGAAATTGTACTAAATATTCCAATTTTACAAAATAATTATAGATTTAGGTAAATTTAAAAAAATTTGCATTCATAGTCAAATATACAGTATAAATAATATTCATCATACTGTATTATATATTAGTTATTCAGTATAAAACATATTATTTTATACCATATATTTGACTATAGTTGCTAAATTTTTAAAAATTGCTTAATATTGTAAATATTTTATCAAGTTGGTCTATTCGTGCAAAAAAACCTTAAAAAAAATAGCAAAGCACTAATGTTTGGCCCACTTGGTTATCAATGGGAAGGGAAGAGAAGTTTTATCCCACTGTTTGGCGAGCTGGGTTATTTTTT
>JBBMEF010050313.1:0-12832 GCA_037832685.1 Sicyos baderoa
CGAAGGCGAAGGAAACCCATCACTGTTCGCTGGAGCGAAACTCAGCGAAGGCGACTTTCCAAGGGCTTTTCTCTTTGTATTACTTCTCCAAACTCTTAGGTAACGGTTCGACTTTCCGGGCCGTTACATAGGGTCCCGAGTTCCCACATTTGGCTAGTAGAGCAGCTTAGTAGGTCTGATGTGTCGTTGACAATAGCACAGAGTTGACGCAAAAGCTAAGCGAAGTTTTGGTGTAGAATTTTGTGTGAAAAGTAAGTCAGCTCGTTCTTTTCTTGAAAGTGGCACTGTTGAGTAGTGTGGTGAAGTTCGGTAAGCGGGAGGAGCTGAGCTCTAGGTTTGTGGACCTTTGAGGTTTCTGAGGAAGTTTAGTCGGTAGCTTGCTGCTTTGTAGTGCTTATGTCAAAGGTTGTCGTGCGGTGTTTTCTTTGTACCAATCCTTCGTTAGTTTGTTGCGGAATCGTCATGTACTGTGGTTGTTAAGCCCTTGCAGTTATTCAAGGTTTTGGAGCTTCGAGGAGAACCCAGCTTGTATTTTTGGTTGTGAGTTATGTCATTGAGAATTCGAGGTCTGTGGTTATTGATTAGTGGAGGTGGTAGGAGCAGAGTAAGCAACTTGAGTTTTTGGAGGTTGAGTTAAAGATGTGTTAACCGATGTGTTTTAGGTCTTAAGGACTTTCGAGGACGAAAGTCATAAAAGGTCGGAATATTGTAACGACCCGGGATTTCAGAACGACTTTCGAGGTTAGTTTGGCCGTTAGTGATTCCTTTAAAGTTCTTGGTTGATCTTGGTTCTTGAGTTTCTAAATTGTTCGTTCTTGGTTTCTTGGTAGGTTCTTGTTTAATAAAGTAAAGGTTGTGAAGCTTGTCCAAGAATGTTTATTTTAAGGGATTTAACTAGCTTTGTTGGAGGTTTGGAGTTTGGTTTTTAATTAAAGAAAATAAAGAGATTTGTTGTCATTGTTAGGACTCGAAGCTGTGATGGCTTGGTTGAAGTTGGGGTTGTTTTTAAAAAGGGAAAATAAGATTTAAAAGAAATCCTCCAGAAGGGATTGAAGGTGCGATTTTTGTGTTAATAAATTGGAATTTGATCAAGTTTAGGTCAGGGTGTTTGGGGACTCTTCATTCTTCCACTTTCCAACGCAAAAAGAAGCAGCCATCATGATTCTCTCTCAAGCCTTTTCTTCCAGCGCAAATTCCAAGGACCTAAGGTAGGATCTCGTTCTTCTTTCTTCGTTTGTTCTTTAAGGATAGAATCCGAGTGGTAACTTGTACCTTTCTCGTTGTGCTCGTGTTGTTTCTTTGCAGCTGCCAATCCTTTTGTCGTAGTTGTGGTTGGTCGTTCCATCGCTCAATTCTGCTAGCCGAACCATCGTTGACGTTGCGCGCACAACCCGCCTTCACGAGAACCGTCCAGCAGCACAGCCGAGCTTCATCGAGCAGCAGCATCCGCCCCAGCCATTCTCGTCCAGCCAGCTCAGTCGCGGTCGAGAACGCAGCGCCCAGACGCGTGCTATCTTCGATCCACAGTAGTCCCGCGCGCAGCTTCCTTTCCGTTCAGCTAGCCGTTCGCCAATGATGCCTGGGCTCACCCTAGCGACAGCCTTCACCACTCTTTGCAGCAGTCGTGGGAAGCTTTTCGCTCCATCAGCACCGCGTCTAAGCGTCTCCGACCCGAGCTGTGAAGCAACGACACTCCCGTGGGGAGGAGTCGTTTCCTTCGCTGTTTCCGAGCTGCTCGTTCGTCGATCTTTGTGTAACGTTCAGAATTGGTTTGGTACTTTTTAGGGGCTAGTTTAGATGAATTAAATTAGTAGCTTAGTGGTGTGTTGGTTTAAATGCTAGGTGTTTTTGTTGTCTGATCATCGGCTTTTGATCGTTGCTTTTGTGTGTTGCTCGTTGACTTGTTTCAGGTAAGGATTTTCTTACCGTGAGTTCGTGGACACTAAGTTAATTCTTTAATGGCTGAATGTATGTTTGTGATATCAACTACTTGCTTGCTAGTGGATAGGAACGTTTCTTAAATTTCTGTTTGACATGCCGAATCGTTGAATATCATGTAGAGCCATGTTAGGTTGTCTTTGTGCTTGTATGAACTGTTTGTTTCGCTGTCTATATTCGTAGTGCCATGTTAGGTTCTATTTAATCCTCCTCTGAGCATGTAAAATTTGTATCACGAATGATTGTGTTATCTTAGTTAGAGCTTGTAGAATGCATCATCCGGGCTCCGTGGCAGGGATGCGAGGCAGTACTCCGTCTCTGACTCTTCGCCATGGTTTAGCTAACCATGGTGGAAGCCTAGTTCGCAGTCTTGGGTGAGCGGCCAAAAGGGAGCCTAGAGGGTCGGGATGATGACGAGGCTTGTCCCGTCCCTGATCGTCGACACAATCTCACCGTGTCGGGAGTAGCCTAGGATTGCCGCCTGAAGAGGCTTGGACCGATCCATTGGGTGAGAGCCTACCCTTAGACGTATCCTAGCTGAGGGCGTACGATGGTTAGGGCAGACAATAGTTCGTGTCGAGGTCTCGCATCCCTGTTGTTCAGTGACACCAATCCGAGCCTTTAGGGCATGCGTACCTGGACCAGGGCAGTTAGCCCTAGACCAAGCTTCTACCTTGTTCCAACAACATTGGTTGTATGCACACGCTCATTACAACGCCGAGTGGAGAGCTCCTTCAGGATCTTGAGTTCAGTGCACCCACAGTTTTACAGCCAAGTAAAGACGAGCAAAGTAAGACTGAGAGCTCGAGTTGTATGTTATGAAATGTTTAGCTTTACGGAGTAAGCCCGCAAAATGGCATCCTTGTATGAAGACTAAGTGTAAGAAAGCTAAGTAAGTAAAGCAAGCTAAGAAAGTAAGAAAGAGAAAGAGTAAAATAAGCGTTACGTAGTAACTTGTATACCTTGAGCTAGATGATGAATTTTAACGTATTGTATGCCCGTCGGGGATTCTTACTGAGTAAACTAGTTTTGCTCACCCTTATTATTTGTGGTTCCACAGGTAACTTGGAGCAGCATCGTTGATGACTGGGGAGCTGGGGAGAGATCATGGAATGTGCTTCTGATCATGTTTTATATTTTAAAATTGTGAACTCTGAGTCTATTGTGTTAAGTTGATTCTGAATGATGTTTTCATTGCATTTAGACAGGGCACGGAGCCCTTAGGATTTATTTGAATAGTCATCTGGATTCAGTTGGTGTGGTTTTTAATAAATAAAGGACATGTTTTTTTTTACTGTATTCTCTTGGCAGGGAGGCACTTTAAATGTTTTGCTTGGAACAGGTTGCTTAGAAACAGGGACAGGTTCCTAAGTTTAGGACCGTTATTTTGGTCGGGTCTTTACACAATTTGAGATAAAAAAAAAAACACGGATGTAAGATGAGGGACATCTATTTTTTTTTTTAAAAACATGGATATAAGATGACGAGCGTCTTAGATGTTGAACACTTTAGATGGCCGACATCTAAAATGCCCAACATCTAAAATCTAAGATGTCGGGTTTTGCTCGTTATTAAAAGACTGCATAGATGATGGGCAACCCAACATCTTTAGAGGCTGATAGCTACATTGACAGTCGTTTCCAAATCTTAACGCTAAATAGATACCTTTTTTCTTTGTTTCTTCACTTCTTTCCCGAGCTACTCCCATTTCTTTCTAGAGCTACTCACAAAATGCGAACTCTCGTCACTAATAATAGCTCTATGCGTTCCAAACCTGGTAAAAGTGTCCTTATGTGAAAATGTAATAACCATTTGTGCATCGTTTGTTGGACTTGCTATGACTTCTATCCATTTAGATACATAATCTACTGAAAGAAAAAGGTAAAGGTTACCGTTAGAGGTTGGGAAAGGTCCCATGAAGTCCAATCCATAAAAAAACGTGAATTACGTATAAACCTTTTTTCTTGTTGCTTGCTGAGGTCTAGTGGTAAAATATCACTAGCTAAATAATTGGTTGAATGTGCAAACCAAGGTGATTCCACTACGCGAATATCAGCTGCGAAAATTGCTACTACAACAAATAATTGTTCATCTATAAATTTCTCTTTGATTTCTACTTGCTCCTTTGTTGTCATGGTGTTTTCTATCCTTGATAAATGATCTGCCACCACATTTTTGCATCATTTTTTTGTCTAAGATTTCAATGTGAACTCTTGAAGTAGTAATGCCCTCTTGATTAATCTTGGCTTTTCATCTTGCTTTGTTAACATGTATTTTAGTGTAGCATGATCCATGTAGATCACCACTTTTGATCCTATTAAATATGATCACTACTACAATTTCTCATATAGATGACGGGCTAAAAATTAGAAATCAAAAAACATAGAAGAATAGGTGGTAGGCACGTATGCCCGCCGTTAATGCTTAATATTGGCGGTCACATATGCCTGCGGTTAAAAGCTTAGGTGGCGGGCTTTAAGACCCATCATTTAAAAGCTTAGGTGGCGGTCACATATGCCTGCTGTTAAAAGCTTAGGTGGCGGGCTTTAAGACCCATCATTTAAAAGCTTAGGTGGTGGGCTTTAAGACCCATCATTTAACGCCCACCATCTTTTCTACTGCAAACACGCGTACTGCATGCACGACGCCCCTAACTTTACCAATTTTTTTCTCTCTCTCTAATGTTTTTCCTCTATTTCGACAGTAAAAAGCCCCCTTTCTCTTTTCCTCTTCTCCTCTCCACCATTTTTCGCATTTTCGTCCTAGAGTTCGCCATTTTGAAACTCACAACTTTGGACATTTTTTCAACTTTGAGCATTTTTTCAACTTGGGGCATTTATTCACAAATTTGGTAACTTTTATCTTATTTATGTTGTAATCTTTCCATATATTCATAAATTTGTTTCAAAATGGGTTAAAGATGTTGCCACACCTTTGAACGATGCTAAAACTGTCATTAAATTCCTACATAGGAATATTTTTACAAGGTTTGGAACACCGCGAGCACTAATAAGTGATGAGGGAACATATTTCATAAACAAAGCAATGGCTCATGTGCTGCAAAAGTATAACATCAAGCATCGCATTGCTACTCCTTATCATCCGCAGACGAACGGTCAAGCTGAAATATGGAACCGCGAGATCAAAACTATTATGGAGAAAGTCGTTGCACCTAACCGCAAGGATTGATCAATACGACTTGAAGATTCACTTTGGGCTTATCGTATCGCATTGAAAACACCGTTGAATATGTTGCCGTATAGAATTGTGTACGGAAAAGCATGTCATTTACCTATTAAGTTGGAACACAAAGCTTTTTGGGCACTTAAAAAGTTAAATCTGGATTTACAAAAAGGTTGTTCTGCAAGAATGTTGCAGTTACTCGATTTGGAGGAACATAGACAATTTTCTTATGAAAATGCGAAACTGTACAAGGAAAAGACTAAACGATGGCATGATCCCAAGCTGACACCTCGAACTTTCAAGGTTGGCCAGCAAGTTTTGTTATTTAACTCTAGACTTCGTTTGTTTCCAGGAAAGCTCAGATCAAAGTGGTCTGAACCATTTCGCATTACATAGGTAAAACCAAGAGGAGCAATCTGGATCAAAAATGAAACAAGTGGAA
This sequence comes from Sicyos baderoa, assembly GCA_037832685.1. Taxonomy (NCBI): domain Eukaryota; kingdom Viridiplantae; phylum Streptophyta; class Magnoliopsida; order Cucurbitales; family Cucurbitaceae; genus Sicyos; species Sicyos baderoa. Next base: position 5,564 of record JBBMEF010050313.1, read on the forward strand.
ATGAGTTCGCTGTCAATGGACAAAGACTGGAGCATTATTGGAATGAGGATATCTAGCGCGGAATATCTTCATTCGCATTGACTGAAGAATAAGCGCGCAAGCATGCGAGTGGAGCAAGAGCGTATCAGTAACCTTTATTTATTTCGCTCCACGCATGCTAGTTATAATATTTTCTATTAACTTTTGCGAGAAGTATCTGAATTTTGCAATTTTACGACATTTTATTTATGTTAGTTTGCATTATTTTTCTTTTTAGTAGTTTTATTTATTTTTGTTATCTCCGTAAACTATCTGATTACACGCGGGTTAGTTTAAACGAATGGTTGAGACTAAGGGACAACGCATATCATCATTACAGAAAAATTAGTTATGAACGAAATTCGAGCAACCATCTTGGGTGATCGTTGATCCAACGGTGCGCAGAGATTGCATGGCCGCCAAAGTCCAATCTTCGCTGAAAAAAGAAGATGATTGCTACTGATATCACGCCCCTTCGAACCGCCACATTTTCCTTTTTAAAACCACCCATTGTCGAACCACCATTGCTTACCTTCAAGAATTCTCCAATTAAAAAACAAAGAAAAATTCCCTCCACCATGCCTCGTAGACCAGCAACAAACCAAGATCCCAGCCAGCAGACGCAGTGCAAATACGAAGTGAAGAGGAGACCCACATTTTCCTTTTTATATCACTGTGCTTCAAATTTCACGTGGGATCGATACATTATATACTTATTACTTGCTGCAATTTCCAATCGCGTATACTTGAACGTAAGTGATTCCGAGTCATACTTATTCTTAGGTTTACTTTGAATTAATTACTATACAATTATATTAGCACTTGGAATGCACTAGTCAGCTTTCTTACTTTTAAATAGAATTTGAAGGTTCAGATGTGTAATTAGTGCTATCACCACGTCCAACCCTTTTCTTTCTAGTGTGGCCATGTATCGATCAAGAAGGTTTTCTACTTTTGGAGCTTGATCAACGCCATTATGGGATGGATTTCCACATTGCTTTGTACCTTGTTTCTAGTATATACCCTCTTTGAAGCCCTCTCATTGTCTGATTCTCCATCCTTAACAATGTTAATGTGACTTGCACTATTCATGTTCAGGTTGAGAAATGACATCACGAAATTAACTTCTTGGTTTAGCACGTATTGTTCCTACAGACGGAGCCAACGATTGATTCCAAAATTTGGTTCTTGGTAATTAACCATGAATTTGTTTCTTTATTGAGAACGTAGTGCCAAAAAAATAGAGAATGTCTGGACATCATTGTGGTGTGAGTCACGTGGCCTCTGATACCTAATTATGGTTTCACATATAAGGTTTTAAGTGAGTATTATAGTTTGGGGGTTTAAATTAGCTTATGTAACAGCCCGGGATCTTGGATCGTCATTTGAGATTAGTCTTGGCCGTTACGGTTGCTCGTTCGTTTTGTTTAAAAGAGTGGTTCTTGGTTTCTTGGTTTTAAACGGTTCGTTCTTGGTTTTCTTGATTTCAGGTGCAAGAGTTGCCCGAGGCTTTGTTGTGTTAAAAGAGAAATAAAAGATTTTTAAAGACTTGAGTGGGTTTCGAACCATGGCCCTTGTGGTGGTTTGGTTTAAAGTAATTTAAAAAGAAAAGGAAATTGAAGTTTTCCTTCACCAGGACTCGAAGTTAGGATTTTAAGGAATTGTTTAATTAAATGAAATTAAAAGGATTAAGCAATTAGGGGTTTTGATTTGGCAATTCATTCGCACGCTCTTCAAGAAGTTCTTCGCAGTCGTTCTCTCTCAAGTCGAGTTTCGTCTCGTTCCACATGTCGTTTCCATCGCAAGGTAAGCCTTCGTCTTCTCGTTCTTCTTTGCTTTCCGATTATTTACCCTGGGTTGTTTGATTGATGGATCGTTGTGTTGGTGGCTGGTTTCTTGTTCTTGATCGCCTTCGCCGAACCAGCAGCGTCGAGGCTTTCCGTTCACAGATCCTTGACCGTAGCACCGAACCTGCAGCAGCCCAGCCGTCTACGTCGATCGCAGTCGATCGTCCGCTCCAGCTGCCCTTCGATGAAGCCTGCCGTTCGCGTCTGCCTGCGATCGAGCGCCTTTTGCCCAGCGCGCGCGTCACGCCACAACAGCAGCCCGCGTCGCCTTCGCCAGCATAGCATCATGTCCGTCCGCACGAGTCCGCAAGCACGCCGTTCGCAGTAGCCTCGCACAATCGTTCGCTCCAGCAGATCCGCCAACATGCCACGTCGAGCAGCAGCACCCAGTGCCCGGTCGCACCTTGCTGCCCAGCGATGCCGCCTGCGCAGCAACCTTCACAGCTGCGAGTCAGTTTTGTTCCTTCGCCGTGTTTCTGAGCAGCTTCATTCCGCGATCATTGGGTAACTTTTCCAACTGCTGTTTTGGTAGTTTTAGAGGTTGTTTTAGATGTTTTGAAAAGTATTCTTAGATATTTGTTTGTATGACTTGCTAGGTGTGTTTGGTTGTTTGTTCTGTGGCTTCGGAGTTTTGTTTCTGTGTTAGTTCGTCGACGTAGTTCAGGTAAGGATTTCCTTACTATGGTTTGTGGACAATACATTGCCTTTATAGTCGTTTGTATGCATGTCTATCAATTGTTGCTTTGCTAGTGGATAGGTTTAACATGTGAAATTATGTTTCCTGCTTTAACATGTAGAACCATGCTAGGATTGTTTGTGTCCATTGTGAACTGTATCTGGTTGTTTGTATGTCAGAATACCCTCGTATGCCCATGTATGTTTACTGTTTGTTAAGTTGGTACCATGATGTGATATTCTCATGCTAGCATGCCAGTTCAACTGTTTATCTGACCATAGTGCCATGTTAGGTGAATTGTACTTATTTCTGAAACGTTAAGGAATGTATGTTGTTGCGTGATGATGAATGGATGTATGTCGTATCCTTTTAGTAATAGTTTGCAGGAGTCATCATTCGGCTTTGTGGCAGGGATGTGAGGTCATACCCCGTCTCTGACCCGTCACTATGGTTTAGCTAACCGAGGTGTCAGCCTAGTTCGCAGTCTTGGGTGAGCGGCCAAAAGGGAGCCTAGAGGGTCGGGAGGATGACGAGGCTTGTCCCGTCCCCGATCGCCGGCACGATCCGAGCGTGTCGGCAGTAGCCCAAGATTGTCGCCTAAAGGGGCTAGGACCGATCCATTGAGTGAGAGCCTACTCTTGGACGTATCCTAGCTGAGGGCGTACGGTGCCTAATGGCTGGCAACAGTTTCGTGTCGAGGTCTCGTACCCCTGTTGCCAGCGACACCGATCTGAGTCAGTAGGTCATGCGAACTTGGAACAGGGTAGTTATCCCTAGACCCAGCTTTTACCTGGTGCCAGCAGCATGAGGTGCATGCACACACTCATTACAACACCGAGTGGAGAGCTCCCTCGGGATCTTGAGTTCAGTGCACCCACAGGGTAAAAGGTCATGGAAAGTTGAGCAAGGAAAGACTGAGAGCTCATTTATGTATGTTATGTATGTATGCAATGTTAGGCAAGGGTGTAACTCCGTAAAATGGCATCCAAGCATGAAAAGTAAGAGAATCATGAAAAGTAAAGTAAGTTAGTTGTGCTTTGTATACTCTTAACTAAATGATAGACTGTAACGTATTGTACCCCAGTCGGGGATTCTTACTGGGTAAACTAGTTTTACTCACCCTTATCATTTGTGGTTCCACAGGTAACTCGGAGCAGCGACGCTGATGGCTGGAGCCGCAAAGGATGGGTCATGGACTATTGTTGTTTTTAGTTTGTTTTATGTTTCAAACTACGTACTCTGAGTTATCATTGATAAATGTTTTAAGATTGTTTTCATGGCATGTAGATAGGGCACGAAGCCCTTAGGACTTTTATCGAATAGCTGTCTGGATTCCTTTAACTATTTTGAATGAAAGGTTATTTCTATTTAAGATTCTCTAGCCAGGGAGACGTTTCAATGTTTTACTTAGGAACAGGTGAATTGAAAACAGGGACAGGTTCCTTAGTTTAAATATAGTTTGATGTACCGCTTTAAATTTTGAATCCTGCTGATATTCGTGTAATTATTTTTCCGCATTTAAAATCATGCATGTAGAAAGGACCTAGGTTTAGGACCGTTATTGGGTCGGGTCTTTACAGCTTACCAGTATCTTCCTTCTCAAGGGCCTTTTATCGAGGTCGCTACATAATCGCTCATCTTCTCTCCTCTTCACATGTTGGTGAACATCGAGTGAAAGAATCACTTTTATTTGAGAAAAACGTTGAAGGCGGCACACCAAAGATCATCTAGATCAAAGGCTTTATGAAGTTTGGCCCACAGTCGGGTAGCGCCCGACCTGTATCGACGCTAGGGTCGGGTAAGCCCCAACCCATCTCTAAGCTAGGGTCAGAAGGACCCCTGACCTGCTTCCACACTAGGGTTGGGCAACGCTTTATCCATCTTGTTGCAAGGGTCGGAAAAATCCCTTCCCATATGTTTGAGGTCCAGGTAGTGCACGACCCACCCGTTTGCCCATGTAAACCTATGTCGAATCTTCTTAGGGCTTGATTCTTTTTTGGCTCGGGCTGTATTCTCTTTGACTCGTGGGCTCTCGTTGGTTTGGGTTGGGAATTTTCCTTACTATGAGCCATTTTATAGCTAAAAGATCTATACTTAAGATAGATCTTACTTAACACCGATGCACTTTGGTAGCTTGTCTCCAAATTGCTCTATAACGAGGATGTTGTCTTCTCTCTTCTAACTCATTGAATGATTGAATCCGAAAGTTGGTGATCAAGCTGTGCAACACTTATTCATTTAAAAAACTTGATATGAAGTCAAGCTTTTAGGAATGTCTTTTTTTCAAAAGTGCGCAATCCACCTTTTATTGTCCAAGCATGTCGAACATCTTTATCTTCTATAGTCCAAAGCCACATTTACCGTTAAAACGATCCCCTCGGTTTTAGAAGACATTCTAAAATCCAAATAAGAACCTGATAGTGATATACTTTTCAAGCAAAATTATTCCAAGAAAATAAAAGATTTAAGTATCCAAGTATTATAAAGTAATCTTTATTAACATGCAATAAAGAATCAATTAAAGAATACTAGATACAATACCTAAAAACTTTTATTCAACCATGCTAATATTCCAACAAGTTTTATACACATGTGATGGTGAAATCGTGAACACACAATAATAAGAGAATGAAAACAATGACGTGGCAGCTTGGATTTCGCCAAAGCGAAATCTATACTCAGATTAAGCGAAATGTGTGTGATTTCCCAAGGTTGTGCAAATATACATAGTCTTGTTGTAGCAAGTTTTTAAGTAAGTAAAAAGTCATCTCCACCAGAATTAGTGATTATTATTATGCTTAAGCGAAAATTAGAGAGTTAAAGTAATAAGGTAACAAGGAAATTTTTTGGAAGTTTTGTTGAGATGAATTTAAAACTAAGTGAAATGAGTTCGCTAAATAAGTTCGCTAAAGCGAAATAAAATGAAAACTTAATTGACAAAATACTTAAGATGCAATGAATAATAAACTAACTCTAATCAGATTAAAGACATCGGAAGGATGCTAAGTCGTTTTGGAAAGTTTTGCTAAAGCGAAATATGATGCTAAGAAGCGAACAACTGATGACTTTTCCTCTCTTTTGGCTTTCTCAAGCTCTAGAAGTTGCCTCTTTCGAGCTTCTAGTTTGGTTCTCTCGAACTTAAACAACACCTAAACCAAGCGATCGGCGTTAAGCAAACCTTATCTCTAAGTATTCTTTAGTTGGCTCTCTTGAGCTTTTAGTTCGATTCTCTCGAACTCAAACAACAAACAAACTAAGCAAACAACATTAGGTGAACCTTATCTCTAAGTGTTTTTCCCAAATGCAAGTAAACTTAGCAAAACCTAATTATGACATGCAAGTTTGCTCTATTCCTTTTCTCTCGAAAGCGAAATAAAGTTCATACAAATAGTTAGCTAGACTCAATGTATTTCAAGTTAGCACATGCATAAATATTTGACATCTTGCTGCCACTTTGCTTAAGTGAACTACTCCTGCTTACTTATTTCCTTCCGCTTATAAACTTACCTACACTTGATGATAAATAGATTAAAAGCAAAGTAAAAAGAGAAGTTCATCTCTAATTAAATAACAATGTATGTTCATAAAACAAAGCTAAAGCAACAATTAAAGAAAATGCAAATAAAAAGAAACAAAGTTAAGAAGAAGCTGGTTGAAGTCACTAAAACAATGTCTCTGAATCCAGTTTCAGTTATACTCTGCAACGTTCGGTAACTACTTCGCTAGAGCAAATTTTCTATACTTAGCAAAATAAAATGACAATAATTTTGGTCGAAAAAAACTTGACAAAGTGATCTCTCCAGAAAAAATGGAAGATGATCTCCAAAATGACGAAAGGCTTCTATTTATATTGCTTCAGGCAAAGCTCTCCACGATCTCATGCCCACGTTCTTTGCTCCATGATCTCATGTGCAACGGTTGAGATTGAAAGACTATTCTCGGATCTTTGACACGCGTCCTTCACTTTAGCTATTTTCGAGCACAGTTGTAACGGCCCGGGAATTTGGATCGTCACTTGAGGTTAGTCTTTACCGTTACGGTTACCGTTGGATTATTTATTGGGAGATTCTTGGTCGTTAATTTGCCGTTCTTGGTTTTCTTAATTTCCAGGTGCAAGAATTGTTTCAGTTGTTGTTAAATTTAAATAAAGATAATAAGATTAAATAAAGGTTAAGGTAGGATTCGATCCCTTGCCCTTGGAGTGGTTGGTTTAAAGAAAATAAAGATTTAATTGTTTTCCTTCACCGGGACTCGAAGGGGGGATTTTAGGAATTTTAATTAATTAAAGGGATTAAATCAAATTAGGGGATTTTGGTGTGTTCTTTGTGTTGATCGATCAAGATTGAGAGCCAGCCGTCGCCATTGCTTGTTCTTGCAAGATTCATCTTCTCCTTCGCGTTTCAATCGACTTTTGTGTTCGTTTCTTCTCCTTTGTTCTTCGTTTTTCGTTGGGACTTGTTGTGGAATCGATTTGGTGGAGTTTGGGTTGTGTTCTCGATCAAGTTAGGGTCTATTCTCATGGGTTTTTGGGTTCCTGTTTCTTGAATTCTCCAGCAGCTTTGTCGATCACTCGGGTTTCGCCGATCGCAGGCTGACCGCGCTAAGGTGTATTCGCAAAATGCGAATATTATAAATGTTTTGCAGCGATTTACAAAGGCAAGTATACCTTATCGTTTGTAGCAAGTTTTAATAAGTAAGTAAAGTCATCTCCACAGGGAATTATGTCTT
>JBBMEF010050399.1:0-12825 GCA_037832685.1 Sicyos baderoa
CATTTCTGACTTGTGTGTTCTTTTGTTTTCAACAGGAAGTAAATCAAACGTACAAGAACAAACACATAAACGAAAAAGGAAGAAAGAAGATGAAGAAGAGGAAGAACACAGAGAAGTATAGTGGTTCAACCGCAAGGGTCTAATCCACTCTCAAAAGGTAAATCTAGAGCTTTGTTACTCTTTTATTTCACAAGCATGAACACAAGCACCATCACAAGCATGCACTGATTTCTCTCGTTTAGAACTTTACAGAATTTTCACACACACTCACTTTTTACACATATGTCTCAATTTATAGATGCTTTACAAGATCAAGTAGTTAGAAAAGGCTGCTTCAAAATTTGTATAACTGTTGTGCTGTTGTGCTGTTGATAGGTAGTTTAGGTAGTTAGTTAGGTAGTCTCATCTTTGAAACTGATTCAATTTCTGAGCTTTTGTTTTGATTGTTTAAGCTGCCAATTTGTTGTGAACTGAATAACTGAAACCTATTTAATTGATGCTTGTCTATTATTGAGCTGAACAACATGTTTTAGGACCTCAACCATCATGTAGAAAATGATTTGCTTGTTTGTTCTTTGAAGTACTGCTTTGTTAGGAAACCAAACAACATGTAGAGTGAGTCTTCAAATGTTTGTCTTTGCTTGTCTCTTTGCATTTATTCAATATAGATTCAACAAATTGTGTCTTCTATGTATTAATTAAATTAGTCAGATTTAAGTAAAAGGGTTGTTTGAAACACTTAACGGATGCAATTGATGAAATTAAAAATTTTGAGTGTAGTGGTTACAAACTTTATTGTCCGGTGGTTGGAGCAATTTTCAAAAATTTATTTTGATTTGTAATATATGATTAATATTCACTGGAAGAAATTTAAGTAAAATGAAGTTTAAATTTGAAAATTTGTGTATACTAACTTTAGAAATCTCTATTAGAATTATAGCACATTTTTATGAAAAATTAGTTTATACCAAAATTTTAAGTGATTGATATCAATCGATTTGCTAAGTGATTGAGCTTATCAATCAATTACGAGTGATTGATATCAATTACTTGAAATTTTGCTATAAATCAATTTTTGATAAAAATGTGATGCAATTTTTTTGGAAGCAACATGGAAGCAACATGAAAGCAACATGTTCTTTCGTTACCATTTCACCCTTGGAAAAGAAACGTGCGTTCAATATTTATGGGAGCAATTAATACCATTTCACCCTTGGAAGCAACATGGAAGGCATTGTGGAGACATGGATGGACCCATGAATAATTGAACACTAAAGCAAAGAAACTCAGTCTTTTTTTAACAACGCGAACTCTTTTTTCTTTCGTTTAAATGGGCTCTCTATTATCAAATACACAGCTTCAAGCTGCTTTTAACATTACAACAATGAAGAAGCCACATTTCATGATCATGGTGATATGTTTGTCATGTGATGTCGTCTCCATCCATGTCGGACAAGGCATGGACAAGGTCCTCGTGGTCGGGTGCTCCGTGCTCCATTACGACCCAAACTCCATCTACGAGTACAATCTGAAGTCCCTCTTCACCTCCCTCCTCAACTCAGCCACCCTCTCCTCCTACAACAACTTCACCATCGAAGCCGCGTCACCACCCGGCACAATCACCGGCCTCTACCAATGTCGCGCTGACCTCTCCCTGCCCGACTGCGCCACCTGCGTTTCCCACACCCTCACCCAGATGCCTGCTTGCTGCCCCTCCGCCTCTGGTGCCTCCCTCCACCTTGATGCCTGCTACGTCAAGTACGACAACTCCACCTTCCTCGGCGTCCAGGACAAGAGGGTGTCTCTCAAAAAGTGTGGGACCCCAATCGATGCCGACGTCGAAACCATGACGCAGTGGGATTCCATGCTGGGGGCACTAGTGGAGTCGAGTAGTGGGGCGTACAGAGTCGGAGAGGCCGGGAGGTTTAAGGGCGTGGCGCAGTGTGTTGGGGATCTCAGCGACAGCCAGTGTCAAGATTGTGTTGCGGAGGCCGTTGGTCGACTCAAGGCCGTTTGTGGGACCGCGGATTTCGGAGACATGTTTTTGGACAAGTGTTATGCCAGATACTCCACCCACGACCTTCCTCAGTTTTCTATTGACCCACAACATGAAAAACACAAAGGTACATACATTGTTTTTTAAGCTTAAAATATACCTTTTTGCTCTTAATTTGTTTCTTTTTATACCATTTTAATTGCTTCTCATTTCAACTTATAAATCTCTAACTATGATCCTTATACTTTCCAAAATGTTTAAAACACTCCTTGGTTAGAAAAAACATAGAGGGAATATGCTAAAAACAAACAAATTCTCGTCTTTAGAAGAATTTTTATAATACTCGATAATGACCATACATGTATGGTTACATTTTATAATTATTTTGAAAAAGTACTTCATATACCATACAATTCTCCTAAAAAAACATTAAACCAAATGGTAGCAATAATAATGTTGAGAACGAGAAAACATTTTGTTGGAAAAAAATGAAAGGAACGAACAAATTTAATATATATTTTATATTTTGTTGGAAAATTTCAGATGCAAGTCGATGGGATGAATATTGCCGCAAAATTGAGAAAGCTGGGATTGGCGTTGTAGGTGGAGTTTTTGGTCTTGCTGCGATTACTGTTGTTATAAATTTAACGTTAACAAAACAAACAGGTAAATAATGAACACACTATTTCCATCTAACTTCCCAAAACTAATTTATTTTTTAACTATTGAAAGTAGTATGTTGTTTTAATAATTAAACTCACCCATGATTGGATGCAGCTCATGAGATTTCGTCTGCTCACACCATTCAAATTGAGGGATACATTCCATACGAAGTTGACATAAATTTAACTATATTATCACAAGAACAGCAACGGCAACAGCAACAACAACAGGAACAGGAACAGGAACAGCAACAAGAACAGCAACAAGAACAGCTGGTTCAAGTTCTTGTGTACCCTTATGGAGACTATTAAAAGAACTTTTCTTCTGTTTCTATTTGGTTCTAATAAGCCCATTTATGCCCACTAGAAAGTTGTAACTTGTAATTTTTTTAAAAAAATATAAAGATTATCCACAATTCTAGTTAAAATGAACAAGTCTCAACAACAAACGGGTAAACAATGAACACACACAATTTCATCTTAACTTCCAAAAGTAATTAATTTTTTTTAATTCAAGTGTGGTTCTTTCTTTTCTTTTAATAATTTCTGTATTTTATTGATGGTATGAATTATATAATCGATCCAATAAAAAAAAAAAAAAAAAAAAAATGAAGTTGTGGATTTCTAAAAAAAAGTTGGTTGATTTCCAATTACTACTTAATCTTCTCGGTAACCACTGATATATAAATAACAAATGTATCATTTACTTTACCTATATTTATGAAATATATATATATACTACTTTTTAGTATTTATTTAATCATAAATACTAAATTTTAACTTAATAAAAAAAAAAGTTTAAATCATAATTTTTGTTTAATATTTTCTTCCCGTTTCCTTCAAAATAGGTCATTCATCGGTCAATCAGAGTCAACTAATGTCGGTTGGCTAATAAGGATTCTTTTTCGATGGTTAAAATTAGGGGTGCACGCTAATCCGACAACCCGAGAAACCCGAACCAACCCAACCCAAATTGTTGGGTTGGGTTGGGTTGAATACATAAATGGGTTGGATTGTGTTGAAAATCATGGAATTTTTATGGGTTGGGTTGTGTTGAAAATCATGGAATTTTTATGGGTTGGGTTGGGTCAAAGGTTGACCTAAATAAACCCAACCCAACCCGACCAACCCGAATTTTATATTTAGTTTTAAAAAATATATATTTTTACCCATTATATAATTGTTATGTTATTTAATTATTTATATTATACGTTGCATATTTATTTTATTTAATTATTATTATACTTTTATTTTTTAATATTTTTTAAACCTATTAATAAGGTTTAGAAGTAAGGTAAACGTGAATTTTGCATTAGTAATAAGAGGATATCTATGCTAATATTAGTCCTAAATTTCTAGGAATCGAAAAAAAAGCGTTAGAAATTGTTTATTGAATATATTGTTTATCATGGTGAACTTTTTAAATTTTAGCTTAGTTACAAATTGTGAACCCGATAACCCAACCCAACCCAACTCGAAAATAAAGGGTTGGGTTGGGTTGGGTTGTGTCTTTAATTGGGTTGGGTTGGGTTAGAGAATTGACCAACCCAAATTTTTGGGTTGGGTTGAAAATTACCTCAACCCAACTGAACCCAACCCATGTTCACCCCTAGTTAAAATGATGATTGATTGAGCATATTATTTGCATGAATGTCATTTCTTATTTATTTTTTTAGAAAAAAATCATCATTATTTGCATGAATACCATGAAATGACATTCTTTTTCAAAACTATCATTACTAAGAATTGATATCATGTTTTCTTTTCTAAATGCAATATAGTAAAGAAAAAATCATCGTTAATAAGAAATCAAATATCATTTCTTTTAATAAAAGTAGTTTGGGTGTGTTAGTTTTTATATTATAAATATACTTTATTAAATGTCACATCAAATTTATCATTTAACTATTATTAATCCCAATTTTCAAATAAGTAAGTGAGTACTTCACTATTATTAATCTCAATTTTCTTTTACTAAAACAAACACACCCTTGATTGTATAAATATATTTTGGTCCGGCAAGATATTTGTAATTTTTTCGCTGAGCTTTATTTATGGTTGAAAAAGTAATGAATTTAAATTTGACCTTCATTATATTTATGGTTAAAAAATATTTTGCGTTCATTATTTGTGTTGAGTGATCAATACCATTTCACCTAGGAAGAAACATGTATTCATCGATTATCCAAGTTTAAAACTTGTAGTTAAAGTTAGTACTTTATGTAGTTGGTCAGAGCAATTTAATTAGGACTCGTTTGATAATCATTTGGTTTCTTGTTTTTGGTTTTTCAAATTTAAGCCTATTTTCTCTCAAATTTTCTATAATTTGTTTCATCTTTTCTACCATGTATACATCTTTTCTTAAGAAAGTAGGGGAAGACCAACCAACTTTAAAAAAAAAAAAAAAAAAACTTCCCAAAGTTTGTTTTTGTTTTTAAAAGTTGGTTAGTATCTACTATTTTCTTAAAGAAAGATGGATAGATGGAAGAAATGATCGAGCACATTGTAGAAAATTTGAGAGAGAATAGACTTAAATTTGAAAAACCAAAAACAAAAAACCAAATGATTATCAAACGGGGTCTTAATTTGTGTCGTGCAATGAGAACGAAGTTGGATTCGTGGTCCCATCCATGTGAACACTCATATCTTCCTGACAAATATATTTATTTATTTTTTAAGAAAAAAAAAACTTATTACGAAAAAAATATTTATTTTAATAAAAATCATTATCATTTGCATGAAAGACAATGAAATGACATTCTCTTCTAAAATTATATGGGAAATATTTAGATGCACCTGAGTAGCACTTTTATTATGATGTCATTCATTTGAAGTCACACTTTTTCCTTTTATAATAAATAAAAGAGTGAGATATGTGGTACCAAAAGTACCACATGAATAATATTATGGTGGAAGTGTCACTTGAGTGTACTCAAATTTTTCTCAAATTATATTGTCCGGCTTGATTTTTCTTTTCTAAATACAAATACAATGTTTAAAGAAAATTGAAGTGACTTTTACTTCTAAACCATCATCATTAACAAGAAATCAAATATCATTTATTTTTGAGAATTTATACTTTATACAAATTTTAGGACTCCCTTCTAAAACTATTAGCACATTTTTATTAAAAATTGATTTATATCAAAAGTTGGTCTAAATTTTGACTGATTGAATTCAATTATCAATATTTGATTGTATTCAATCAGCTTGTTAAGTGATTGAGCTCTATCACCTTGATTCGATTTAATCAATTAATTAATAGTGATTGAACTCAATCACCCTTTATAAATGACTCATTTTCCATTTTTAGTATATGTAAAATTATTTTCAGTTTTGTGCTATAGATGCAATTTTTTAGCTCATTTTTGTTATATATAAAAAAACCCTCTTTATTTTTTATATCTTCTAAAATTTAGTTGTATATATATTTTTTAGTGGATCAAGATAAGACATTTATAACGAAATGAATTCGATGGCTCAATAATTTCATTATTTGGTTGTAAACTCGTTCAATACACCATTACACATGTTTAATTCTGAAAATTAGTATTTGTCCCTTTCTTTCGATATGTACTAAAAATAAATAAGATATTTATAAATTTTTTAGTGACTGACCAATTGATTTTCTAAAATGCAAATCCGACACTAACCAACCACCTAAGAAAGAGAACGACGGATGTTGATTCAGTCGATTTTGGTTATTTGGATTAGTTTTGAGAATCTCGATGAACACCCACTTCAAGAGAGAGAGAAAAAGAAAAAAAAAAAACTATGAACATCCCAAGATGAAGAAGTTGAACTAACGGTTTAAATTAGAAATTTATAAATGTAATAGTAACAAATCCCAATTAAGTGATGATTTGTTTGTTAGTTATAAAAAAATTCATATCCAAAGTACTTGAACAAAAGCAAGTCGTCTATTCACCTTTTTCCTATTGTTAGAATCAACTCTTTCTCTCCCACATCATACACACCTTGAAGCTGCTCTTAACAATACAACAATGAAGAAGCCACATTTCATGATTGTGTTGCTATGTTTGTCATACGATGTCTATGCCCAATCGAGCATGGACACGGTCATCGCGGTCGGGTGCTCCGTGCTCTGATACGCCCCGAACTCCACTTATGAGTCCAATCTCAACTCCCTCCTCAACTCAGCCGCCAGAATAAAGGTCAAAATTAAATGTATGAAGCACGAGAGAAAGAAGGGAGGGAATTAAGTGAGGAAGAAGATAACTAATTTTAATGTTTTTTTATTATTATTTTGTTGGCAATCATTTTTAACTATAATTAAATTTATGAGTTAATTCAATGACTGCTTTTCACAAAGTATAAAGGTCAAAATTAAATATTTAAAAGTTGAGAGATTATAATGAAAATAAAAGGACAGTCGAGAAACTAAAATTAAATATTTGAAAGTTGGAGGAACAGAATAGAACAAATGTGATAATTAAGAGAGCAAAATAATATTTTAACCTTTTTTTTTCTTTTTAGTTATCGGCAATTATAATAGAACTTTTTTTTTTACTAGTAGGCTTTGTTTTTTTATTGGAAATGGGATGAGTCTTTTTATATGATATGTGAACTACTCTTCATATTCCTAATTAGTAGAGTTGTTCACTAATTGATTGAATCGGTTATTTGCTGAAACTAATGCAAAAAAATTATAGAAACTAAATTCAAATAATTAAATAATAACACAAATTCTCCAAAATACCTTACTTTATTTCTCAAATTCTCTCTACAACTTTCACTTCATGCTTTCACATTTTTCTCTCTACAATTCATAATAGAGGAACACTCTATTTATAGCCTATTACAAACTTGTTCTCCAAAACAATCATCATAAATATTTTCCACTAATTACTAAAACAATAATCTACTAATTCCTTAATTTATTTTCCTAAATAGAATCACATTATTTCCTTAAATAAAATATTCACTAATGAGTTCGGTATGGGCAGGTAAGAATAATTTAGGGACAACATTTCCTAAAAAATTGGTAGAAATTTGGTATTCGGGTTTACAAATGTGTGCATGTATTGTATTGTATTGTTAATAGTGGATATGTCTGTGACCCTCCCTTAGTTTGTATGATGTTTTCAATTCAAAATGGTGTAGTAAATACATGTTTGTTTATCAGGGGATTAAGAACGGTGAAGGCAATTTTGAGGGGAGATAGAACAACAAGGTCGATTAGACGAAGCCAACGAACAATTGGGACGTCTGTAAGCTACTTCCCAAAACGTAAAAAGGACAATACAGTGATAACGATAGGCGAGGTAGTTATTGTAGGGTATGGTTAAGGGGTACTAACTAGTATTGCACATGTATTGTCTTATTAAGCTTTTTGTATTTTATTTGTTCTTATAATAGTCAACGAGTTCCTCTAGTGAAGCATACTTAGAAGACGAACAGACGGAACAAGTGGAAGGTCATTCTGAAAATCAGTATAAGGAAATTGATAAAGTATTGTCTGGACAGAATAAAGATGTGTTGCGTGAATTAGACCAGGATAAGGTGGGAGTTGATCAATGCACAATCATAGTACCCTTCGGCTTTGATTTTGAGGTGAGTATATTTACCATTGTACGGTAGTTTATGGAATGTAAATAAATAATGTCTGAATGATGCACGTATTTGTAGGAATTTGAGCGGAGAGAACAGATTAATACTTTAGAAGAGGAAGGTAATAAGACTGGAGATGAATCTTCAAGTGAAGATGATGAGCATTTAATTGCAGATGAGGTGCCAGAAGGAGTTACTTTGGAGAAGACTGTTGAAAACTCAATTTTTATATTTGCCATTGTACGATAGTTTATGAAATGTAAATTGAATTTGTGTATGAATGAAAATACGATGTAGATTAAATAGTTTTCAAAAGAACGATGGAATATTAATGTTTATACGGTAGAATGAATCATGAGGTAGATCATTCCAATGTAGTAAATATGAGTAAAATGATATGGATTAGAACAAGAATATTGGAGAATGAAAATAAAGGAAATCAGATACGAAATAGAACATACCATACTCTATTGTCTGTGACGTATCGAAAAATGAATGTGGAAAATTGATGAGTAGAATGATGAATTTTCCATAAAAATATAAGGGCAAAAAGCTTCAAATAAGTGCGAGTAAATATTTATATTGTCCGACTAGAGTAAGTTATGCAAGCAGAAAGTACCGTGTGGTGAACGGAATGTGACAAATAGAATACCGAGCGGAAGTCAGGTCGGCGAA
Organism: Sicyos baderoa; assembly: GCA_037832685.1. Lineage (NCBI taxonomy): Eukaryota > Viridiplantae > Streptophyta > Magnoliopsida > Cucurbitales > Cucurbitaceae > Sicyos > Sicyos baderoa. The sequence continues at coordinate 8,905 of JBBMEF010050399.1, forward strand.
AAATGGAGAACAATGAGAAGGAAAAAGAAGAAGAAAGGTCGGAAATGGGCAGAGGAAAAAAGTCAAATATATGAAAAATTTGAGATAAATGAGAAATGAAATTTGAAATCCAACGCATTAATTACAATTATTATGGAATGTACGAAAAAGAAAGTTATGAGATTGCAATTAATAATAGTTTGAATTTAAATCAAAATTGCAATTAATGATGTAGAGGACATAATGGAGATTTTATAAAAATACAATTTCTGAATTTTTTAATGAAATATCTAAATTGCAAATATTTCTTTAAAATGGTCTAAATGGTACAATTTTTCAAAAAAAAAAAAAGCATTGGGGTCATAAATAAACTAAGCGAAAGGTACAAACATGGATGGACATTGCAAATTTGAAACAAAGGCGCCAATTGGGGAAAAATCAGACTTAGAACTGGTGGCGATGATGTGGACGTGTCTTTTTTTCCTCCAAAATTAAATTTATTAATTTTCTTTTTACCTTAATAATTAGTGGGCTCTGGCCTACTTTGAACTGAGGGCCCAGGCCCAATAATACCCACTTTCAGGGGCCCACATATTTCCACATCTAACATATATAACCGCACATCATGTGACAATAATATCTCTATATGTTATCCTCCAACCATATCCCCATACTATTCTCTCCCAATCAAATTTCTCATTTTCCTTTCAATACAATATTTCTAGAGTATTTTGTCAGTTTTCCAAAAGAATTTATTAGAAATGAGAAGCCATGAGAATGGGTGATTTTGAATCCATTCCACACCCCTCGGGTTAAAAGATTCGAATATGTAATTTATGAATTACTAGATTATATAAGAAATTATCCGAATTCTGTTCATTTTGACATCAATAATATATATATTAACTGATTGAACTACCATCGATTTGATATCAATATTTTCAAAATGAAGAAGATAAAATACACTGGCTAGTACAGACAAAAGTTATATGAATAGAAGTAGGATAAAAATTGGGATCATTAAAAAAAATTAAATAAATAAAAAGGCAGAAGATTAGTTAGATATAAAAAAAAAAAAAAAAGGGGACCAATACCATAAACAACCCATGCCTAAAAATCCCATTAATATGAAAAGGGATCTTCATCACATGGCTGCATGTGAGGGCCAGCAAAGCTTATGGTTCCAAAATTACATCTTTGATGTGCTTATTTTTACCTCTTTCACCCAAATAAAAAGGTTAATTCCATTTCCTCTTTGCACTTTTACCTTAATCTTTGTCTTTTCTTTACTCTCAAAATGCCTTTATCAGTTAGGCTATTGAATTTATGGTAGCTTACTTATTTAAACATTATGGACTTTTATTTATTTATTAATTATTTTTAGACATTTTTTTTTCTTTTTTATTGTTGATTAAGATTCTACTACTTTCTTAACATTTGTAGAGAATTTGAGTAAATACATTCTTAAATTTTAAAAAATAAAATTAAAAAGAAAAATCAAATAATTATTATTAAATAAGAGGAGATTCTATTTTAAAACTAATCGATAGAAAAACAAGTAGTTAATATCGCTTAGAATTATGTTGAAAACTTCTAATCTTTTCAACAATTATCAAAGGGGTTGCCCTAATTTTGTAGGAGTTGTAAGATAAAGTGATATGTGACGTGAAAATAGTGAAGATGAACGTATATTTACCCGAACGCCTTAAAAGAAAAGACAAATGTACCCCACTGCGCACTTAGAAGGCAAAGTGAAGGGGCATTTTGAAAGGCAAGTTTTTTGTATTTTGTGTGTATTGAGGCCCTTTGGCAATTTAAACCCTCTCTGTGTAAAGCTGATGGACAGGTTATATATGGTAGAGTGGTCCTTTATGTAAAATTCACCCTCCAGCCTCCATTGCTTGGTCTTTTCATTTATCAAATTTCTCTCTCTTTTAATTTATTTTTCTCTCAATTTCTCTCTAGTTTTGCTGCAGAGAGACCCTCCAAGATCTGCTTAATTGCAGCTTAATCCTTCTAATTCTATGGTCCTGGCCATGTTTTTCCACAGCTTTCTTGAACTTCTTCTCCTCTCAAGATTTTGGGGTGAATTTTGAAGCTCAAGAAAGCTGTGGGACATCATGGCAATTCAGGCCTTCTTTAATTTCCTACCATTTTACGTACCCAGGTAAATATTCTTGAATTTTTCATCCCAATTTTGCTTCAATTTTACATTTCTTCTTCAATTGTCTCTTTTTCTGCATTTCTACACCATAATTCTTTTGTTTATCAAGTTTTCTGCTTTTTACATCGTAATTCAAGTGTACCGACCGCAATCAGCGTCGAACTCTAATTATATGACGTATAATTTAGTAATCAAGAGGTTATTCATTAAATCAAATAATAAAAATAAATAAAATAAAAAATAAAAATTCAACTGCACTTTTTTATAATTTTTTTCCATCTCTTTTTACTTTTCTTTAGGGTACTGCAACACGTTTGAACCATGCATGGGAGAGAGCAGCTTTCAGAGAAAATAATAATCAATGGGTTTTGTTTATTAGGTAAATTAATTGATTAAGATTGAAATTTTCCAAAAAGGAAATTGTTAAAAGTTAGGAAGGTGAGTGAATTATGGTAATGAGATTTTTTTTTTAATTCTACCATAATTGGAGTTTTTTTTTTTTTCTTTTTCTTTTTTTTTTTTTTTTTTTTTTAAATTCTCCCATAATGGGAGATAAATGAATTCAAACTTATAATTTATCGTCAACACTGATGTTTGCTAAATCATTGTTTTTATTAACTTATGATCAACATTGTTGTATACCTAATGATTAGAGGTTTTGGGTTCGAGTCTCCCTCACTCTTAATTGTTGTAATATCAAAAAATAAAAAATTATGATTATGAAATTCATTCAATCAGAATTCAAAACATGGTAAAAAAAGAGAAGGGATTTACTCTCTGCAGAGAAGATTCCCCACCTTTTCTTTTCTTTTTTTATCTGCAATTATGATCCTGATCTTTTCACCTCTGCTCCCTCTATATTTTTTATTTTTATTTTTTTCTATTTAATTTCATTTTTAAAATTATATTTCCCTCCTCTTATTCTCCTACATTTCAGTGAAAAAAGGTCCAAATTTGTCACTATCTGACCCCTTCCATTTTTTACCTCTCTCTGTCTTTCTCAATTTTCTCTGTTTTTTACCCTCTTATCGCTTCCACTCATCCCTAAATGGGTAATTTTGGAAATTGCATACTTAATTACACAATTTCCAGTGTTGTGTTTAATTTCTTTTATGTAATTCAATGAAGTGCGACAAAATAAATCGATTTTGTTCGGTTCAATTCGGTTCGGCTCGAGGGTATACAGATGATATTGGAGGATTATGGGAGAGGGGAACAAGAAAGAAGGTCATGTCGCTGTTGGTAATTGGTGGCATTTGAACAAAGCCAGCCTCTGGCGCAGGGGGATAAATATTTGGACAATCATGCCCTTTTAAAAAAAAAAAATTGTGTTTATTTATTTATTTGATGCCCATATCCCCAAATTAACTTTATACATTTATTTGGAAATTTTCTTGGAATTTGGTATTTTTGTACTCCCATATAAAGTACATACCCTGTCTTACCTCTCATCTCTCTCATCTTTTTTTTTACTTCTCTTTAATTTTTCACTTTTTCTGTATAATTCTCTCTCTTCTCTATTTTTCTCATTGATGGTGGATCGATCAAGCTCGATCGATCCATAACGGTGGGGTAAGGACGTTCCCGAACCACTTAAATACGGGTGTTCATCTCTTCTCCTCCCTTCTCTATTGCTCTTTTATGTTTTGTTTTGATTTGATATATGTGCATTCATTCTTAGATTAGATGTTTATCTAGAATTTGCACAACAATTGGTATCAGAGCTTGGAGATTAAGTTTCTGTTTGTCATTGAAATCGAATTCTGAGACCTATTCAT
>JBBMEF010050410.1:0-12824 GCA_037832685.1 Sicyos baderoa
CATTAATTGTAAAATTTGAATTTATAATTAATGCTAAATGAAAGTAAATGCAAATAAGATTTAGTAATTAATGATGTTGAGGGCATAATGAGATTTTATAAAAAACAATTTCCAAAAATAAAAAATGAGAAATTAAATTTACAATTATTTTGATTTTATGAGAAATTTGCAATTATTTCTTTAAAATGGTCTAACAACTACAATTTTTCTAAAAAAAATGCAAGAAACTTACTACAAGAATTAATATTTTTACATATGTATTACAATTAAACATCTTAAAGTTAAATTAAAATGAAACGAATCCCAAACTTAAAAAAAAAAATGTATATCTATAATAATTCATAAACCTTCTTTTCGGTCTTATGGCTTGATATAATTTTCTTAAAAAAGAAAAATCTATTTTCGCAATGAAAAAATGTTATTGATTTAAGATCTACTTATTTGGAAAACATAAGAGGAAATAAAATAGTCTAGAGAATCTAAGAAAATTAAAAGTGATCGATTTAATTTATGATTGACATCTATATAGATATTAATTTCTTACAAGTTTTTTCGACATCTAAATGTTGTAAGAGATCCGACAGTATATCTAATAAGAACAGTCGATATGCATGTAAACTAACTCCAACCCTCATGTTTCTCAAAAAAAAAAAAAAAAAAAAATCCCTCCAAGCTTATAGTTCAGTCATTGACTGATTTGCAAAATATTGGGTAGATTGGACTGCATTGAAATCGTGCTCTTTTTTATGCTTTTTATTATTTTTCTATCTTATAATAATTTATGGGATTTTGTTTTGTTTTTTTTTGGTTACTATTTCAGTCTAATTCCTCTTCATTTACGCTAACTCATTATCCTTTCTGAGTTCTCACACGTCAAAATGAAGCAATTGACTGCACCTTCCTTTGCAACTTGGTCCCTTCGCCTCAAACTTTTTTCAATTTTTAATTATTCCTTTCTTATTTCATTATTATACCCAGCCGTGTATGTTACATTTCGTACATACCAAATGATATCTCTCCATTATGTTATCCCATTTTTTCTTGTTTTTTGACCCAAAAATGTCAGTTTTTTTCACAATTGTGTAAAAAGAAATGTACTGTCTATAGTTTGATATACATATGGTATTTAATCGGAGATGATTTTTAATACATACTTTGGTAATTTGAAGATGGTAAAAATTTCGACCAATCAGGAATGTGTAATACAATTTTTTTTTCGAGTACAAATTGTGGGGAGGGACCAATAAAAACACAACTACTCTCAAATAATATGAGAGTCAAAAACCGATTTCTGTGCTTGAATTCATGATTGTGGAACTGGAATGGATTAAAAGATAACCATTTGACTCTTGATGGGAATAAAAATATAGTCTTACTCGATTAAAAATATTATAAGAAGTTATTATAATCTTCAAGATGGCTTGGCAAGCTGTTAATTTCATTATCATATGGAATTGGAAAACCACTTAAATGTTTATTACGATTGAAAACTTAATAAAATTATAGCAATTTCCTTTCTTACGAGTTATTGTTTCAATTATGTTCCATATATGTCATACTTACCACGACTATTTCTTTAATTTCCAATCTTAATTAAATAATGATATTAGTGAAAAATGCACTGTTTTTTTTTTTTTGAAATAAAAAATGCACTGTTAATTTCATTATTTTTTTTTTTTTTTTGCTAGCTTGTTAAAAATGGAAAACTCACAAAACGACGACGGCTTAGGTGGCTGTCAGAGTTCGATCGTCCGAAATGGAGCTGGACAACGAGAATCCTGTCTTTTTTGTTTTCCTTCTAAAACATAATTTGTTTTGGTTGAAAAATGAATACACTAATATGTCGTGTTCTCTAATTGACCATTCATTTACTCGAAGGATTAAAATATCATTTCCTAAATTTGTTTTTTAGACGTGTTCTCCCAAAATAATTATAAATATAAGTAAATTCTAAAATATTTATATTCATAATTATTAATATATTTTAATTTTATATTATAATTATTCATTAATATTAATATTGTGTACTATAAATAATATAATTAAAATGTATGTGATGATACTCATAAATATAATATTATGTTTATTTTTGTTAAAGTGATTATATTTATAATTATTTTATAGATTTGAATAATATGATAAATTTCCGTTTAATAAATGAATGGACAATTAGAGAAAAAGTTATATACCACATATATGTTAATCGAAACCTAGAAATACACTTTATCTTATAGTACTATATACACAATTTAAATTTTAATACAAACTACATACCTAATCAAGAAAAAAAGACTACCAAAATTATAATGATATATTATATTAATAAAATAATATGATTAAATTGATATGCTCAAGATTATAGTCATATCTAAATTGAAACTGCAATCCCAAAAAATAAAAAATGCTAGTTGATATAAATAAATTTATTTCATCGAACCGACTTAAATTAAAGAGATTTTTCGTGTGTACAAAAGAAACAAATAAAATCCATGAGAAGTGAAGAAATCCATGCATATGAGAAAATTAGGACGGATTAGTGAGAAAAATGAATCCATACAATTAATGACTTCAATCAATATAGCATAAAATTAGTTTTCAATCAATATCACAAACAACCTTCGATCAGTACGAATTTTTTTAATTAATATAGTCTTACTAAAAATAATATGAAATCAATGTAACATATCATTTTCTATCAAGAAATAGTAAACAGGCAGTACCTGCATATACAAATGCTCAACATTTTGTTAAAGATGAAACAATTCTAAAAAAGTGCTAACAACCAAAGCGTGTGTCGAGCTAAAATAAATTGTCTTAAAATTTTTATTTTTATTTTTTAAAAAAAATTATAAATTAGAAGAGGGACCAATAATCCCTACATACAAGAAACTATTGTTGTAAAATAATATGAAAGTCAAATACCGAAAATTTTAAATTAAAACATATATTGTAGAGTTAAAATAGATTATCACGTGCCACTGACTCATTCCATAAATAGTCAATTTGGTAATTTAACGTATAGAAATTAAACATTTTACCTCTATTGAAGGAAGAAGAAAAAAAGGTAGCATTATAATTTGGTCCAAATTCAATTACCTTGTCGCAGATAAGTTGACTTTTATTACCCTCCCTCCCCGGACCTTCTAGTTGATAGCTGATTCTCTAGATGGGATCTCACTATCCAAGAGATATGAAAGAGAATTATATATAGTAAAATAAAATTTATAAAAAAACAATAAAAAAGCATATTATCATGAGAGTGTTCTTTTTACTGTATTGTACTTCCAAAGGTTCAAAATAAATTAAAATTGATATCGAAGTTAATTTTAATTGGAGTTTATTTCATTTCTAAAAAAAAAAACAGATTTCATTTCTTCTCTATACAAAAATATTTCATACAATACATAATATAACGCAGGCAAAATTTTAAAATTTACCACAAAATAGTTAATAGTGTAGAAATCTAACGATTTCTTCCTTTATTAATGATTGATTTTGAGATTAAATTTTATATCGTGTGATATAGTATAATATCTCCAAATTCAGATAGATTGGTCCATATTAAACTACTCTCTTATATCAATTAATAAATAGAAAATAATAGCTCAATGACATTTGTATATAGAAAGTAGTCAACTATTTAATGATAAAATGAGCCAGTAGCATAATAATTTTACTATTTAGTTGTAAACCAGCTCAACCCAAACAAAATAATTCAAAATTTTATTTAAAATAAATAGACAGAAATGGACATTTCACCGATATAATAAACTCAAAAGTACAAAATTAAAAAAAAAAAAAAAAAAGATATTTTACCCTTTAAAAAAATACAAGTAAAATTCAACGTGGGGACAATTTCCGGCCATGAAGAGAAGAAAATATTCATTTTTTTGGTTTATAAGCAACAACTTGAAATGATAATTAATTTAATATCATATTTTGTTTGATTTTTTAATCAAATTGCCTCGAAAATTGCTTCGTTACTTCATTCCTAGTCCATCAGATTCAGTTGCATGCAGAAAAATACATGTACTCCTTTTCAATTAAAAAAAAAAAAAAGAAAAAAAAAAGAAACAATGGGAAGTTCATCAATCCCAAAGTCGTGTCAATCACTCAACACGAAAAATGTCAAAAACTACCAGACAGATCAGCCATATCTCATCGAAATTACGCATCAACCAGAATTCGACCTTTCGCTTTCTCATCTTCATCTAAAAAATTCAATTTTGCTCAAACACATTCACAATTTGTGAATTCAGTTACTGTTTAATTCGGATCTGAACGGAAAATTCAATTGGATTAATTACCTACATCGAACATGTGATTTTTGTGCTACTTTAGCAATAATTATCATTCTCCATATCAGAATTGAAGATGAGAAGAAATAGACGTATGATCTTATAATATTTAGATGTCGAATTCAATTAAGCTCGTAAAAAGTTTAATTTTTAACTATTTGATAAGAAAAAGGATAAAAACTATTTACTCGTGATATTAGTCGAGGAGACGAGAAAAAGCTCATTAACAATGGCGCGACAGAGATCCTAAAAAACGAACAGATTCAATTTCGTTACAACACACATTTAGAATTTGGGAATTCAGTTATCGTTCAGGTCGAATTCAGATTCGGATCTGAACGGAAAATTAAAATCGGCTAATTACACACATTGAGCGTGTGATTTTCATTTTACATTAGCAATAATTAACACTTTTTTTTAGTGTAATAATTAACATTCTCTCACAGAATTGAAGGTGAGAATTAAAAAAAAAAAAAAAATAGAGAAAAAAAGCTAGTTAACAATGGCGAGATTAGTGAAATACTTATCGATTATCAATTATGATTTACATTCGCAGAAGCTTAGTTTAGCGGATTTCTTGACTCGATCTTCGTGCTCGAAACTCGCATCTAAATACGGTTCGATCTCTTCATTTTTCACGACCTCCACGAATTCAAGCTCGATTAATCTCCTTCTGCACGTCGGAGGCCTCTTCCGCTTCCGCGGAGCCGGCGGACATTGCAGCACCGCCGGAATCTTGTTCTCAGCCGACGTCGGCGTGCGGCAGCACAATTCTTCGGCTGCGGCGGCGGAGTCGTCGAGTCTCTGTTTCTGATCAATCACAGTGCCGTGATCCGCCGCCGTTGACGGCGGAATTGGAATTTGAAGATTGACCGGCGGACGGTGGAGGATTTTGAGCAATGTGCGACGGAGATCGAGGTTTGTGGACATAATTTTTGTGAGAGGATTTTGGATCAAAGGAGAGAATTGAAGAGAGAGAGAGAGAGAGAGAGAGAGAGAGAGAGAAAATGAGTGTTTGGGTGAAAATGAAGAATAATGTTTGTTTGGGGGTTGAGGGGAGAGAGGGTATTTATATGGGTTAAAAAATGTGAGAGATTAAGAAGGCGTGTATTAGAAGATAATTAAGAAAGAGAGAGTTCTCTTTATTCTTACAAGCTATAAGGGGAAAAGAATCTGATGACGTGGATTGAACTGGGAATGTAATTATAAAAAAGATTAGTCCAACTCCAAATGGGTTAATCACATTATTCAATTAATTTATTTCTTAAGAGGGTGTCAACCCTCCTCTTAACGTTTGATTTTCATTTTATTTTTTATTTTTTTAAATTTAAGTCTATCACATTTTCTTTATCATATGTTTTTCTTATTTTAATGTCTACTTTGTAGAAACCAAACAAAAATTTGGAAATAAAAAAAAGTAACTTCTATAAGATTATTCTCGTTTTCAAAATTTCGTTAACATTTACCTACTTTCTTAAGAAAATATAGATACATCGAAAAAAATATGGAGTACATTGTAAGAAATTTGAATAAAAATAAATTCAAATTTTAAAAATAAAAATAAAATGGTTATCAAATTGAATCTAAAAATTTGAAACAAGTTTAACCTAAAAAAAGGAGTAATATATTACATTTTTCAGGTTTTTTTAACATACATTTTTCATGTTTAATTCTATTAAACTGCAGCAAATGTATTAGGGCATATTATACTTAAGCTAACAAAGAATATAACTTAATCGAGGGTCTTAAATTCAAAATCAAACTATTACGAGGAGACCAAAAAACATGGAAAAGTTACACAGACTAGTCTAATCTAAACAATAATTATAAATATTATCAATTTAATTTTTTGGAGATTTTTCATGTATACCAAAAATTGGCTAAAAAATTGCATCTATAGTACAAAATTGAAAATAATTGCACATATACAAAATTATGAGTGATTGAACTCAATCGAACACAATTAATAACTAGTGATTGATCTCAGTTAGTTGAACTCAATTATTTAACAAATTGATTGAGTTCAATCATTAGTTATTGATCGAGTTCGATTGAGTTCAATCACTCACAATTTTGATATAAACGATTTTTTGATAAAAATATATTATAATTTTAATAGAGGACCCTAAAGTTGGTATACATAACAAATTTCCTTAATTTTTTGTTTTAAGATTATGAATATAAATACTTTAAAATTTAACTACATTTATAGTTATTTTATGAGAGGAGCGAATCATTCTATACTATTTTTCTAGTTTTCCTCATTCAATGAATTTTATTCATTTAGAAGAGTTGAAAAAATGTGATCAATTAGTTTCCAATCAACTTTGTTTTTAGAATCTTTTCCAAATTATCTTTGATCTTTCTTCCTATTGGTTGAAAATGTAAGGAGTTTGTAGGACAAATTATGTAAACTTAGGTTTGAAGTACATAAATAGTAGCACACTATAGTCTAAGCACGTGACAGATTTATTGTCCTAGTTTTGAGTTGATATTTTAGACTCTATTATGCTTAACGGAGATTGAATTGAATTATACCTCTAAGTCTTAACCGAGTTCAAACTGTAACAAAAAATAGGACTTACACGAGCTCTCTATATATAATTATATTTGATGAATTAAAAAACAACCGAAATCAGAGCTCGTAATCAACTAATTATCATATGATAAATAATGTCACTTAGTGTACTACAACTTAATGGTGAATTTGTTTTTATTGCTTCAATTTTTACTTTTTTTTCTCTCTTTTTGTTTTTTTTTTTTTTTTGTGAATTACGCCTTGACCTAAAAAATTAGTGGTTTAATTCTTAAGAAATATTTAGGTTTGACTTAAAAAATAATATCTATCTACATGGTTCAATATAGATAACATCTTATTATATTTTAAATGTGACCTATATTGAGTCACATATAGAGCAATGAATATCAAATCTAGTGATCGAATCCACGACCCATGATGTTGAACTGAATTTCTACCAAACAATAAAATCATCCCGTCATCGACATTGAAATGAATGATTGAGTTAAGAAAAAAAAACTAAAAAAAAATCATGTTTACTACCACTTAAAACTTAATATAACCTTATATATGTATTATGTGTATTTATTTGTATCACTGGCTGCATGATAAGTTAATACAAAGCTTATGATGATATTTTTATATCAACAACTACGTTGGCACGATTTTTTGATGTAATCAGATAATATTACTATTTTTTTTTTTTTTGAAAAGAAGATAATATTACTATTTACATCCATGTGTTTTAATTATTAAAAATGAACTTTATATTTTCACCTAAAAGTGCAATTTCGTCATTATATCTTTTATGCTAAATAAGTGTAACTAATTTTTACTAATAGTGATGTAGCCTACTAATTTTCTTAGAAAGTCTAATATACATAGGTTGATTTCAATCATGTTTGGATTCATCAAATTATGGTTTAAATCTTAACATAATTATATTTATTCTTAGCACTTTGCATATAATTAGTTCATAAATAGTTTGATTTATATTATATTTCTTTTTCATTGCAAATGTAGACTCATTTCTAAATCTAATCTATTATATATAACATCGGATAGAAATAAACTTGGTTTTAATAAGTTTTGATTATATGCTAACATCTACATATTACATGATCAATCAACAAAAACACATATTTTATGCTAAAATATTAAACAAAAAATTCATAGATTAGTTATGATTAGAAACTTTTAAACAACAAATTTCATCTAATGGTTTGAGTTTCTAAACCTGAAAAAGCAACTTATTAGGTCCATAAACTTCAATTTTGTGTTAAATAAGCGGCTAAAATGGCTAGTTTTTTTCAGTCTAAAATACCCATAACTTATGATGCAATTGTCATATTTTATTGAACTTACCAAACACAAAATACATAGCTCACATATGTTCATTAGTCACTATTTAAAGTCAAATATTCATTCTACACAACATTAAAAGACTAAAAAATTATAATCACTTAAGTTTATTATAAAAATTGTCAATTTGAACCTAATTGAACCAAGTTTATTTTATATATATATATATATATATATATATATCATGAGTAGCATTTAAAAAAAAATATATATACCAAAGTTAAAATTTTAGAAAAAAACTCAAATATAACAAAAACCAAGTTTTTGTTTAAATTTGACTGTATATATAAAATATTTTTAAAGTAACTATAATTAAAATAATAATATTATAATTTGTTATAAACCAAAAGACACGATGGCTTTATAATTTTATTGTTTGGTAAAAATTCTTCATCATAATTTTCAAACTCAATCGATATTTGAGATTAGTAGTATCCTCTTTTGTAGGATTTATTGTCTCTCTCACCCAACTTATAAGAAAAAAAAAAGCAATGTAACACATTTTCTTTATAATAAGAAACTCATAATTGAATCTAATTAAGGATAATTTTCACCTGTAATTACTTAATAAATTGACCTGAGGTAAAAATTTACGAGTTGACTGAATCAAGCAATAAGGTAAAGACACGTGTCCCTGAACATGTTAAGATCGGGGCAATCTGGTGAATTAATAGCCTCGCCCGATCTCGGCATCGTGGGCTCTCTTGCTTTTTCGGAAATAGACATGTAAACATTGCTGCAGCGAGAGTTCGTTAGGCTAAAATCCACACTGTTTCCCACGCGCCAACAACAGCGCGTGCATTCCACACGCTCCCACACATGCTCGCGCGTGTCGTCTCTTGTAAGTTGTAACATACTCATATGATTGCACATGCAAAAGAAGCGAACCTGCTGTTCAAACCTACTATTATGTTGCTTAAACATGGCATGAATCTGACGTGGCATATTCCGATTTTTATTTTTTATTTTTTGTTATCTTTTGAATTTTTGTTTGTGAGTTTGGATGCAATGAGAATATCGATCCAGAAAAAACTTTTATTCTCTGGCTTATTATAATCTTATGGTTTTGAATTTCCATCCATATAATTGTACTATTCAGAGTTTCTAAATTTTGATTGGGATGGGATTAAAATTTGCTTGTTTGTTTCCTAAATAATTGGTAACAAATTAATATTCCATGAAAAAAAATGCGCTTGCTAAGTAAGGGTGTAAAAAAAAATTGACAATGTAAAATTCTATATATTAATATTCGTGATTGTTCGGCCAGCTTACCAACAATATTTGAATATCAAAATAATTTTTAAGGAATTAATTTTTAAATAGATAGCTATATTATCTTAAACACTCAGATGCCCTCTTTGATCACTCAAGTCCCTTCGTAATGATTTAAACTACCAAATTATCAATAATTCAGACAATAAGAGTTGTGTTGAATTGTAAATTTTATCAATTATAATTTTATATTCGTATTTGGAGTGGGCGGTGCTTTGAGTTGGTCAATTTTTGGCTCCAATCAAAGAATAGTAATTCATAAGATAAATTCCAATTAATAATTTTTTTTTTTTTTTTAATAAACATAAAGATAAAAGTAAATGAATATATAAAATAAAAGACAACGGAAAGCAAAGCAATACATGAACATTTTCTTTTAAGGCAAGTAGTGTCGTGAAAGCATCTTTCATACGTTGTGACAGAGCATAATTCATCACCTATTATGTTCTATATATAATACTAATAGTATAAATATAAAAAAAAAGTATAAATATATATTTAAAAATTAGATTAATTAATGGTGTATATTTTTTGGTTGTTGAATTAAAAATTTGAGGGATCCTGTAAGTCTCCAAATAGATTTGCCCCTCCACATTGCTAAATTGCAAAAATTATTGTAGTGATCTCCTATCCAATAATATAGTAAACACAAAATTATCCTTACAAAAATGCATTTAAAATCAACAAACTATCAAATACACTCGAGTTCAAGCACACAATTGAGTTAGAACAAGAAAACCTGGGAAATAAATCAACACTCACAAATAGTTTAGTTTAATGATCAAAAAATTTTAAAAATTAAGCGTCGCGTGCACGCACCATTAAAAAAGGGTCTACGTTTTAAAAGTAGAAAGTCATTTAAACCAGTTACACAATATGCATATTTTAAAAATAGTAACCAATCCAACAAATAATATTCACGACTTATTTAAGCTAAATATTTGATTTTATCAACAAAAAATCTTCATGTAGGCAACTAGGTAGTATATAGAATAAAAGTAACATGTAATTATTTGATGTACATTGACTTTCATTTGTATATTTATTAAGTAACAAAGTTTGAGATCAAACATAATCACAAATTATTAAAATAACGAAGACCTAATATTCTCGGGATCACAATTTATAAACTAAGAAAGGAAATTGCAATATTATTTTATTGAGGATACACATTCGAACAATTCAGTAAATTTTTCCATAAAGGAAACGGTGGGATCGGGCGCGTGGGGTAACGGCGGCAAGAAATGAACTTCTCTAGCCAAAGATACAATTTCAAAACGGTGCGTTTTGCATCGGATACCTTGGAAAAGTCCTAAACAAAGCTATCCAGCTAAGGATGAACAATAATTTATAAATAATAATGTTCATAATTATATTAATAATAATAATAATAGTTATGATTATTGTTACTAGTATTATTATTAAAAAGTGAAAAATTAGAGCTAGAGTGAACCTAGCTCGAGTAACATAGTGAGTATTGATTTTTCAAAAAAAAAAAAAAAAAACATAGTGAGGATTGAATTGGATTAACAACGAAAATATATGAATTATATATATTATTTTTTATAAATAGTTAATAGATATCACATAAATTTTAATCATTTGAGTCTATATAATTTCAATTTCACTATAAATTTCAAAAGAAAAAAAAAAATTGAATTCACTATTTTAATTTGTATTTTCAAATATGTTTAATTTTTTTTTAAAAAAATCCCACTTTTTTATCTCCCTATTTTATCTTTTTTATACTAAAATTATTAGAAAATTTGTGGTTTGCCACAACTTTTTTATGGTCTATTTTAATATAATAATTTTATTACAAAAAAACTGCATCCATAGTAGAATTTTGGCCCTTTTTGTGCATATTACAATTATTCTATTCATCATCTATGATTGAAGACTCTACTACATTTATTAAAAATTGTCTACGATACTAATTGAAAACTGTTTATGATATGAATGGAATATTATACATACACTAGTTAAAACTATCAAACACATAAGTCTTTTATCTTTTTATTTAAGCTCACTTATTATTATTTTTTTTTGTAGGAACACATATCTTCTAAAAAGTTATTCATATATAATGTTTTAGATTTTTTTGTAGTATATACACGAAAGATCTGAAATTATTATTATAATTATTTATAACTCGATTAAAAATTATTTTAAAATAAAAAATTAATAGTCATTTAAAAAAATATATATATATTAAGGTGACAAAGAATGAAAGAAAGTAATTTTGGATACAAGAATAGGACTAAATTTTTTGAGTGAGTTTACCAAATACAAACTCATTGATAAAAGTGAATCTTTCCACGTGAGGTGTCTGGTAGCGTACCAACGGCTTGGATTTCAGCATTAATCGCCCGCTTATTATTATCATATGCTTATGCACATTTTTTTTTCCACCTTCCTTGCATATACAACCTTTTTTTGTAAGATATTTAAAGAATTACTATAACTCACAACATGTCTATACCTAGGATAACGTTGTGGACACTTATACCATGCCCCTATAATCTATACTTTTTTATTTTTATTAGGTTTTATTTATATTGTATGTTTACTTTGAATATAATTGAATAAGTTACGTGTATGAAGCGTCAAAAAGTAATATAGCTCTACTAACATCTTGTACAACTTAGTAATTATGAGCAGAAAAAAAAGTGCGTGTATAAAGCAAGATTTTTTTTTAATATTTATAAAATATATGAATTACTTATTTTATTAGTAATTGATTTTGAAATGAAACTATATACTATATAATGTCAATTTATTAAAATCAAATTGATATTTGAAAAGTTGATTAATTTTTTGATGAAATCTTATATTGTTATCGTACGAAATGTGAACCCTTCACTAGATGACAATAGTAGAGCGAACCATTTAAACCATGCTCACTCGCATCTAAATTATATGAATAAATTGACTAATTAGTTGATATATATCTTATTGTGATAATATTCATATTATTATATTTATTAAAAAAATATGAGGTTCTATCTCAAACCTAATTGATAATAAGAAAAATAATCCATATTTTTTATAAAAGTGTCGAAGAATTTTCATATTTTCGATGGGAGACAAACACTATTTGATCTTTTAAATTTGAAATAACTTGCAATTTTACCAACAACTTATAGTTAACGGAATGTTATATGTATATATAAAATTAAGTGTGTAAAAAAGACCAACCAACCTGAGAAATTTGGATTACCCAACCCAAGGGTTGGTTTAAGGTTATAATTTTTTTTGGGTGAATTAAATTATGATTTTATAGTTTTGTTGAATTGTGTTGGTTTTTGGATTGATCAATATTTTATTTGAGTTGAGTCGGTTCTTGAGTTGGTCAATTTTTTACTCGTTCAACT
>JBBMEF010050431.1:0-12823 GCA_037832685.1 Sicyos baderoa
AGATTTGCAAATATTTTCAAAAAGTTGTTATTTACTCAATTTTTTTATCTTATTGTAATATACATGCAAATTCCCTTAGAAATAAGTAATTATAAATGAATGATTAAAAATGAATTGTTATAAATGAGGAGTTATTTAAAAAAAAAAATGAAAAGTTTTACAAAATGAATAGTTAAAAAAAAAATTAAAAATGTTGTTATAAATTTTCCTTAAATATGATAAACAAACCCTCTTAGCTCAATAATTTGGTGGGATTATGGAAACCCACTTCCAATTATTATTGACCCATTAAAAAAGAGACCAAAATATTTATAAATGGGTCAATAATGTAATTATTTTATTCTTTGATTATAGACTAGTTAAACATTATCGTCACACATTCGATCTCGAAAATAGGTATTTATTCTATTTTTTTTTATATATATATACTTAAAAAAAAAAAAAAAGCTTTAAACCCACTATTTTTTTTTATTATTATTATTTTGTATTTTAGGGATTTGAAATTATTTGGATCACAATCAAGTAAATTGACAAGATATATAATTACTTCTAGAAAACTATATGTTTATAAATAATACATTTTTTTTTTTTTTTTTTTTTAAGCAAATAAATAATACATTGTTGATGTAGAGTTGAGGAATAACTTTTATTAATGTCTAGGGTTCAGAAAGTCAGAACTACCAACACAAATGTCATAAATAACCCGACAACACAAATGTTACAAATGTCATAAATAATACATTATTGATGTCACTAGGGGTGCACACTAATCTGACAACTCGAGAAACCCGAACCAATCCGACTCAAATTGTCAGGTTGGATTGGATTGAATACATAAATGAATTAGATTAGGTTTAAGATCATAGAATTTTCATGGGTTGAATTGGATCAATGGTTGACTTAAATAAACCCAACCCAACCCGATCAACCCGAATTTCATATTTAATTTAAAAATATATATATGTTTACCCATAACATAATTATTATGTTATTTAATTATATGTTGCATATTTATTATATTTAATTATTATTGTTTTTTTTTTGAAAGCCTTTAATTATTATTGTTATATTTTTATTTTTTAATACTTTTTAAACCTATTGATAAAGTTTTAAAGTTAAGTAAACTTGAATTTTGCATTAGTAAAAAGAGTATACTTATGCTAATGTTAATCATAAATTTCTAGGAATCGAAGAAAAGACGTTAAAAATTGTTTATTGAGTACATTGCTTATCATGATGAGCTTTTTAAATTTTAGGTTAGTTGCAAATTATGAACCCGATAACCCAACTCAACTAAACCCGGAAATAAATGGTTGGGTTGGGTTGTGTCTTTAAATGGGTTGGATTGAGTTGGAGAATTGACCAACCCAAATTTTTAGGTTGAGTTAAAAATCACATTAACCCAACCCAACCCAACCTAACTCATGTTCACCCCTAGCTACAACATAGAGCTTTATGGTCCAAAAAAATAAAATAAAAACAGAGAACTTTATCGACACATCGTACAATTTAGAAACACACGTTTGAATCTCTCTATCTTAAATATTATTATATATATAAAATAATAATAATAAACTAAAAAATAACTTATCAAAAAAAAAAAAAAAAAAACTAAAAAAGAAGATTGATTTGAATTTTGAAATTTAACGATCTTTTAAAATGTAAACCATATACAACAAGACTAGGCCCATCATATCTTTCATTTGGGCCGTCTGCCCAATCTCTACAAGCCCTATACAAGTGGTTCGGATCTTTGGGTTTTAGAGATAAAGTTCTCTTTTTTATTTTTATGTTTTTTAAAATATAGATGACATTAATATACCAATATGTTCCTGAGTCCCGAAGATCATAAGTTTTAATCTTTTCATCCCAATCATTATTTAAATTTTAATTTTACATCTAATAAGTTTCTTTCGTATTCAATTTCTTAGGTTTGTGTTTCTTTTTTTCAAATATATAAAAAATCTGCTTAACCTAGAATAGAAAATTTATAGACATTTTACATATTAGAGATCCATTAGAATAAAATGGACTTATTTTAGAGTAAAATTATTACATAATACCATTTATTTAAGGGTAACGAAAAACTTCAAGAACAATATAGCTTATTACTACTAGTTGAGATACTAAATCGTTAAAAACAATAAATTTAAATTTTCCACCAAACAAACACGAAAAAAAAAAAAAAAATTATGTGTAGAAGTTGGAGAAGGGGATTAGAATTGAGGGTTCGAACTCGTGATGCTGGTGTTAAACTGGTTTACAACTAAAAGGAAAATTATATTAACTGAAAACTTAAATGTAGATTGAATGAGTTTGTCACGTAGTTGATTATCTTGATTGGTGTTAATTTATTTCAATTTTGTGGTCAAGAGTTCAAACTTAATTAATTAGCAAATTATACTAGGACTAAATAAACCAAGTTAAAGTATATAAATTAACACGCCAAAATAAATTTTAAAAAATGGAGGAGCTAGTCATGATCATAAAAACTGTCAACACTTTCTTGCCTATATAATATGAATTGGGTTTCCTTGCTTTTCAAAAAGCAAATAAATTTGGCAAATTATTATATCACACATAACATTGAGCTATTACAAATTTACACATTTAAAATTCAACACAGCTGAAATTTAAGTGAAAAAAGGGGCTAGAAATTAATAATGAACATTCCACTATAATCATTCTTTTACTTAGGCCACCATTCCAATTAGCACTTAAGAAATGAGAAAATCTTAATTAGTTGCGGTGTCCCCTTCCAAGCATGCTTCTTTATAAATAAAAGTATGATTTTTTCATTTGTAATTAAGTACTAATTATAATGGCCCCAACTTTATTGCGCAACATATTTAAGTGTAATGTTGGTGAATTAAATATATTATCTCTAATGTTCTTTAGTTTATTTAAAAGAAATGGCAAGCTTGTTTGTTCAATAAATGTAAGAAAATCAAACATCACTTTAAACAATTAGTGATACTTTTACATAATAAATAGATTTAATTATGGGTCCTTTTTAGGTAGGTTAAGAAAATCTTAGAATATAGAAAAAGAGAAAAATAAATTGAAATTATATATTGTGAAAAGTGTAATAAAAGTTAGTGATGGAAAAAAAAAACAGATAAGAAAGCAAACTCCTTATGATTTCTGAGCATTCCAAGAAGTACATAGTTTGTGCTGGGACAATGATTATTTAATTAATTAAATTTATCCAAATATACACTTTATTTACAATGTGAAGTTTATAAAATTGACATGTATTCTTATTTTTATAATTTTTTAACTCTCAATTTTATTTATTCTCACTTATAAATGATTTCATATCATTGCTCTCAAAGATGGTGATATATATATATATATATATATATATAATTCTCACCTTTGAAGAATATTATACTTAAAATAACATGTTTAAATGAAGTGCATGGTAAAAAAGATAGACAAAAAGGCAAGCATGGATAACACTAATGGTTAATTTTATATATACAAAAAAAAAAAGGAAAAAACACAATCGGTGGCCACTATACAAAAATAAACAAAAGTTAACAATTCTTTCGCTTTAATCTTAAAAAATGATCTCCCTATTATCAGACCGAAATTAGGAAGCACATATAAACATCTCTTTTCAATAGTGGAAAGATTCCTTAGAAAATTAAAATAAAATACTTGGTTAATTATTAGCCACAATCAAATAATTTTAAATAATTATTTTATCAAAAAAAAAAATTAAGTTAATATGTTTATTACAAGAGTAACAGAAAAAATAGTGAAAAGGCCTTACATCCTTTATTATTGCAAGAATAAATACAAAGGTTTAGAAGGAGTTTAATCTGAAAGCCTGCTAATAGAAACAAATATACATAAATAATTACAACATATGAATGGTGTCTCTCATTCAACTCTCACCTAGACACACTTTACACAAACTTACAATAATGTTTGTTGAGAAAGATACCAAAAACAAAGAATATCACCATTGTTGATGACTCATGTTTTGATGTCACTTGTACTTGTTGTTTTTTAATGTGTTCATATTCAAAATCCCCCAAGTCATTGAACCTCCAAAACCCTCATTCTACTCTTTGATGAATTACCCAAGAATAAATACTTTTTTTACCCCCCAAAGTTCATGTACATGATACTTTGTAACATGTCCACATTAAATAATTGATTATTTTTTCTTAGTGTTTTACCCCTTCCATTTCTGTTGTGTTGTTGATAATGTCTAATTCAAAATCATTAAAAGAGTCGAAGCCAAAATCATGAATACCAAAATCCTCACAGTCAAGAAGCCAAGAGCAATTCTCTTCCCATAAAAAATTGGCTCCATTTGCAGGTGGGTTATTGTTGTTGTTCCAAAGTGCTTCTTCTTCAATCCAGAAACTGGAGTTTATGAGATTGTCTAAAAGGAGGGACTCGTCGGTGACAACGGAACTGCTGTTCTCCGCCGTCGGCAGAGAGCTTAAGTTGTCCGAGACGCTGTCGTTTTTCGAATTTTCGGGAGAAGTTTTGGCCTTGTTGTTGTTGGGTTTAGGGGATTGGTTTTTCTGATCTTCAGGCTGCTTTTGGATGGGTTCGTGTGTAACTGGATCGATCCCCATCTTGATCAGCTTCTTCTTTATGTGCGTGTTCCAATGATTCTTTATCTCATTATCTGTTCTTCCCGGTAATCTAGCTGCAATCTTGGACCATCTAAATATCAAGATTTAAACTTAATATTAGTGTCATTTCTTTAATACAACAATTTTTTAACTTTGTAATCTCTTAGTTACCATATAGTTACCAAATACTTTATGTCAAATAGAATTAATACTCCTTTTATCTTAGATAATAAAAAAGTGATTTTGAAAATTTTGAAAATATTTAAATATATGTAGACTTAACCGAGCAAAGAAGAAAAGAATGCATGGGTTGAAAAGAATGCATGGTTAGTTGCCCCTCCAAACTTATCTTATATTTATAAAATTGTTAAAAATGTAAAATTTTGGTTATATGTTGAGAGGAACATCATAGCTTACTAAAAAATATTAATGAAAAAGTTGTTATTACTTAAAACTTTTTTTTGTTTGGTAAGCGATTCCAAATATACCATAAATCACGCAGGTGTTGGACGAAAATGAAAGAGAGAAAATAAAAAGTTGGTAAAAAGCGACAGAAAAACATGAGGACAATGAATAATACATCGTTAAAGATATAAATTTAGAAAATAACCTGAATTTGTTTCCGTAAAAAAACATTGCTTAGCACTAAAGTTTTGTTTCTATCCATCACACATTACTTCAAATTTGCGTAAATTATCTTCTCAACTTAAGATTCAAGAAATTGAAGGTAGTTGAGAAAAGGAGCTTTGAACCTCAAAATCAGCGAAAAAAAGGCAACAAAAGAAAAAAAATCAAAACTTTTCTTAAATTATACTGAATTAATGCAAGATGAACATGACCCACATCCCAAAAATCAAAAAATTACAATAATTGAACCGAGAAGATTAATGAAATTTAGAAAATAATTACAAATAAGGTAACTTTTTAAAAATATATTAACAACAATACTTAAGAATTAATGAATATTGTCACATATTTTTTATAATATTGTATTAATAATACATAGTAGAGATGAGAGTGAAAAAACGAACCTGTTTCCTAAACGAGCATGGAGATCAATGACCAATTGCTCTTCAGCTTCAGTGAGAAGGCCTCTCTTGAGGTCGGGGCGGAGGTAATTAGTCCAACGAAGGCGGCAGCTCTTACCGCAGCGGCGGAGGCCGGCGAGCTTGGGGACGGCCCGCCAACAGCACTGGCCATTGGTTAGTATGAAGTTGATGAGTTTCTTGTCCTCCTCGGCAGTCCAAGGCCCCTTTTTAACTCCAAGTTTGTCGCAGCAAGGTTGCCTCCCCATGTTAGGCTTTTGTATTTTTGGTTGAGGCTTTTTCACAAACACTTATTGGCAATATTATTATTACGTTGGAAGCTGAGGTTAATTTATATATATATATATATAGTAGAATTAAAACGAGGCACACGCATGAAATAATGGGGTGGAAATATTGATCATAAAGAAGAAGATTGAAAATGGGGTCCACCATGAAATAGATGGAGGAACTACACAAATTGTGTGTGTGGGAGTGTTCATCTGCTGTGGTTAGCTCCACTCAATGGAGATGGATCAGCTGAATATGGTGCTTACACTTGTAAACCACCCGTCAACACATTTTCTGTTTCCATTTATTTTTAACTACTTATTCGATTCGATCACAAATCTTACTCACAAATCTTACTTAGAGTATACTTCGTGTAATCATAGTATTCAATTGGATTATCACTAAACAATAAAAATTAACATGATATCCATTTTTTAATTTCATTTCTTTTTTTCTTGACACCCTCTATATATATATATATATATAAATAATCCGTAGCCAAATTTAGTTTGTATGTTTTTTCAGGAGATTTGATTTTTTTTTAACATTTAACGAAAGTTAATTTAATGGCGCGTTAAACTAATAGTTATAAGGTCTAATCAAGTTAAATAAGTTAATTTTGTAGACTTCAATAAATGAAACTCGAAATTAATAAATTAAATATTTCATATTTTTTTAAAAGTTGTTATAATTAAATACCGATATTAGAATTTGGTATTTATATTTTTTTAAAAAAGTTTATTTTCAATTTAGTCTCAATTGTTGGGAATTCTTTATAATTTGTATAACATATGATTATGAATTACTTTTCTTAAGATAAACCTTCATGTTTCATAGATTCTTACCAAGTAAGCTAAATCTCACAAAATGGTCACAAAATTTTAAAAAAAGAAATCCACTCATATGAAAAACTCCATTTACAACAAAACACCACATTCAATCTGGCCTGGCTGCTTGGCTAGGGCGTATTTAAATTGGGGAAAGAGGAGAGTAAGGAAAGAGTTTTGGAGTTCCTAGTTTATACATTGATTAAAAAAAATATATAAGTAATTAGATATTGTAGGCATTTTAAATAGTGGGGGAAGTAATTCATATATAGCTTTTAAAAATGTACTCATATATGTTAAGATCGTTGAAAACTCCTCATATTATGATGTGGTGAGTATCTCCAACATACCCTCAGATAGTGTCTTATTAAAAACATGTCATCTTAGATTAGATCAAAACTTCTCTTTTCAGCTTTTTCTTTTACTCTTACCTTGCTCTTTCTTTATCCGGGAGACACCAGTGTTTATAGAAGAGTCAGACTTAATATCAAAAGAACCGTTCATCCTATAAGGAGTGGAGAAAATACGAGATAAGACAGATTCCTCGTTCGCAGAATGCCAATGCAGATTCATTGGCTCGACTGGCTGCAGCTTTGAGTTAGTTGAAAGTCCTTCTCAATCAGGCCGTGTCCTCATCTGGGAATCACTCATCCACTGCTCTTTCTCTCACATCAGTCCGGATGCACTTTCTGGATTTCACCTATGATCAGATCAGGCGTACATACCGCCTGACCCACAACATTTAGATGTCAAGAAAATTCGTAGAAAATTAATTCTTAGAGAGGTACGCCATCATTGATTAAACACATCATCTTAAGCACTCAAATGACTTCTTTGACCACTTGAGCCACCTCATGAAAAAAACATGTTTGGATTAGATCTAAAGTTTTTGAATCAAATACCCACCTAAACAAAATTTTAAGTGTTTGGATTGAGTTCGAATTACCCTCTTGAGTTGGGTCCAATATATGGATGAAATACTCATTTAGATTGGATCAGAATTTGACGACAAAATATTCATATAAAACTCTATATTATAGTAAATTCATTTTAAAATTAATTGATATTGAAAAAAATAACTCATATATTTTATAGCTGGGTTAAACAATCCCCACTTCTCAAATATAGAACAAAATTAAGCATGTCCAACATGTTTACATACATAAAATTTGCAATTTTTATATCTTTGTAAAAGAAAAAAGAACTTTTCCTTTATTGAACTTATACTCCACCACATAGCCATATATATACATCACCTATTCCGTCATCTCTACGTTTACGTGTCCTTTTTCTCAAAGTACAAACATTAATATATATGTTGCATTCCCCTTACAAAATAAACTTACCCAAAGTTTTTGCCACATAATTTATGTAAATCTTTCTCCAATTTTGGATTTTTGTCCATAATTTCAAAATGGAGAATCATTACAGTGATTATGAAAAAGAAAAATTGATTCTTATTTCCCCCTCTTATTTTGGCTGTAAAAGAGAAAAGGAAAAGGAAACAACACCCTTGCATTAAAATTTTAGTGGGCATTTTTTCTTGCAAATTTTTGACTCATCCTATGAATATTCAAATTTGAATATGATTTCATCGGAAAGAAGTCCCTTCAACTAGAAAAAGAAAAAAATGTTATTATTATGTTTTCAACAAATGGTTATTATAAAGAAATAAGATTTTACGTATATAGCAAAAGAAACTAAAAAATACCATCAATAACATTTTATTTTAAAATAATATTTATGTATCTAACAAGAAATTAAATTAAGAATTTTTCAATTTTAATGGATAACATTTCGTTGATAATTTTCTATCAGTTAAATAGTTGCCTTAAATAAGTTTACTGATTGAAATAAATAGTGTTCAATCAAAGTAATATATAGTCTTCAATCAATATCATAAATGAATTATATTTCTTTAGTTTTGTCTTTCTCTCTACTCATCCAAAAAAAAAAAAGTAAAAAACAAACACCACGATTGAGTGAGAATCACATAGAGATTTGAGCAGAGGAAACAAATTGCATTGGAGTATTAATGACCAAATACTTCTCTCGTCCTCCACCGTCAAGTGGTGGCCCAAAGCCTTCGCCATTTTCACACCCATACCCAACGCTAACGCGAATCTCTCTTTCTTTTTTTCTTTTTTCTATTCGTAATTGTTCGGACAGCTTTCGCGCATTTTCATTAATATTACGAAATATACCCGTCTGACCTTACAATATTTAGATATTAAAAAAATTTATAAAAAATTAATTTATAAATAGGTAGCTATTATAAATTGAACTCATTACTTTAGGTACCTCAAAATCCTTTTCGATTAATTGAACCACTACACGATAATTGGTAACGCTAATCTCTAAGCGTAGAGTTTCCGAAGAATATGGCGATTATCAAAGATCGATTGATCAATTTCACCGCTTATGATATTTTGTGAAAGGAATGGGGCGGAGGAGGACGAAGGTGAGAGATGACACATAACTCAGCTATACATGTAATATTTTACAAAATAATATGTTATAATTAAAAAGGAATTTTTCATCCATGGCTTATTTTTTGCTTTTTATTACAATTATAACACATTTTTTAAAATAATTTTATTCATAATACATTTTGCCTAAAATTCATATTTTATTATTGTTGACTTTTATTAATTCAATTGATAGATTTTAGACTTCTATCTATTCAACTGATAGACTTTAATCGTTTTTGTACTCCAAATAAATAAATTTGGGAATTGTACTATTTATGGAATTATTATTATTATTTATTTATTTTTTGACATAAAAATCCCCTAATTAAAATTCAATGTCCAAAAGTTGCTATGAAGAATAAATTCAAAAAAAAATTATATTATTGCTGCCGTTTGATTGAATAACATTTAGGTTAGGAATATATCAAGTCACCAATGAATCAATGACTATATTTTGGAAATTACCGAACTGTTATTTATGGAGGAGGAAAATCAGTTTATTAGTTTGAAAACTGTAATTTTGACTATATTAGAATTATACAACTTAAAACGAAATGTTGGAGATAATATTGGTAATGGCCTAGTTTAACACTCTATTTTGCTTTATTGCTAGCCTGCCCTTGCCCACAATCTATTTTCATAAAAATACTTACCTCTAACAGAGGTGTTTAAAAAATAGTTAATCAAATTATTCAAAAAAATAAAAAAAATTATTGCTAAGATTTCAAAAGCAACTTTTGAAAAGTGACAATTTTATTAACAGCTAAACTGTTTCATTCTTTATAAATTGCTTCTCTTAGTTGAAGTATAATGTAAATAAGTTGATTTCGTGCACGATTTAACATTTTATTTATTTATTTATTTATTGAACCCATAATTTAAGAGGTAACCCTTGATCATATAAAAAGGATCTTTTTTAAGAGATTAAAAAACCGATCTTTTTTTAGTTCATATAAAAAGGATTTAATAACCACACACTCACATATTCTATAATATAATGTAAAAGATCTATAAGAAATTAAAGTGTGTTGCATAAGAAAAAGTATGCAAAAGAGGACTGAAACATAGACAAAGGGGATTGAAATAAAATAGTTTAATTTTGCATTTAGATTAATGATACTTTTTTAAAACAACGAAGTGGCTCATTACAAAATTTCATATTAACTTGATATTAAGAGCTTAAATAAGTCTCCTCGTTCTAATTAATCAGTTTAAAATATTAAAAGACATTCTCCCATTTATAAATTTAACACTATCAATATATTTCAAACATACCTATAAAATACTTTATTATATATATATGACTTCTACTTAGAAAAAAGAAACATATTAATTTTCTTTTAATTAATGGTTATTATTGTTTTTATTTTCTAATGCTACATTGTTTGTTTGTTTGTTTTTTTTTTTTTTTTTTTTTGCATAAATATGCTTCATGCAAATGATTGAATGACCCAATTTGAAAACCATGTAGTGTGATAATTATATCTTAAGTGAAATAATAAAACTAAAAAACTAAAGTCCATTGTAGGCCATAATTTTTTTTTATTTCTATTTTAGATGTAAAAAAGAGTTTTCTTTGGTATAAAAAAAAAAGAGTTTTCTTTATTATTATTATTATGTTTTAGATTATGGTTCTTTCCTAACATTGACAAACAACTATTTTTCAACTCTTAAGCCGATTTTTCAGAGTTTTGAAAAATTCAATGTGTCGTTTTTTTTATAACAAAATATTTATTTAATCTTAACCCATTCATATAATATAGCATAAAAACCATATGGGTTGTTGAATATAGATCTTCTCTAATTTGTTGGGTTTTGACTTATGTCTCTTTGCGTAGGTTGGTTGATATGAACACATCCACCCTTTACCCTACAAAGTCTTCATAATCTTGACGATACAAACAAGTTTTTCTAGGAAACTCCAATAAAAATATGAATAATATAGGTTAAATTTTAAAACATTAATTGGTTATTTGAAATTATAGAAAATTCAATTTTGAATGTAGTATAAGATATTAAAAAGAAATTAACTATAGTGTATGATAGTTAATATATATTTTTAAAAATGTTGATAATGCCAGTAACCAGTTATATATAATTTCTTTAAAATATTATAAATTATAAATTTATTAGAAAGTATCTAATTGTGGAAGAATTTATTGAACTGAACTTGAAATGTAACAAATAAATAAATAGAGACTTGGAGCATACTCTAAAAAAAATGTAGGATTACAGTTTAAGCATTGAGTATATCTAGTTTTAGTATTTAAAAACAAGAGAATTCAAATAGTCATTTTGGATATTGATAATTCACGTGCCAAGTGTCGAAAGAGGAAAAATAAAACAAATATAAAATTACTTTGAAGACACTACAAAACAAGACCATTTGACTAGGTACAAATAAAGACAAAGCCTTTTTAATAAAATTAAATTTAAAATACACAAATTGCTTTGCAGCTGAACAACAAAACCAACACTTGCTATGTTCCTACGGTTTCCCATCTCTCATAATTATGCAAAACCAACCACGTAAGAATTTTGATATTTTGGATTTATTTATTTTTCTTCTTTTTTTTCTTTTCCAAAACATTTCATGTTTTTTTTATAATATAATGTGTTTTTAAGGATATGGATGAAGTGAATGTTGCAATTGTAATTTAGGTTTGAGTCAAGGGGGGAAGGTATAGCTTTGGAAAACATTTATTGCTTGTTTGACTTGAGAAGTTGAATTTTGAAGCCTCTTAATTATTATTTTTTTAAGTGGATATATATGTTGTGTTTGTATTCTTTATTTTTTTTAGTAAAATAAAAATTTTAATAGTTATCAAACTCATATTTTGAATTTTGAATTTTGAATTGGAGTATTTATCGTTCATTATTTGTGTGATAACCTTTTAGAAGTGTCTTAAAACAAATTTAATCATTTGTTTATAAAAAAATATCGGCTGCAGCTTTAACAACATGATTAAAAAGAAAGGAAAAAGAAAGAAAAAACAAAGTTTTATACCTAATATATTAGAGTAAAAAGTTGATTTTTTTTTTTTTTTAAATTACAACAATTAGAAATAGAAACTCTAACCTAAAATTTTATAGTCATTAGGTATACATTAATGTCGTTGAATTAATAATTTTGTTGACAAAAGTGAATTGCATATGTGTATGATTTTTTGTAAACAAAAATAGTAAAGTTATTTAAAATCACAATTGAGGTGAATTTTGAGACCAAATTCTATGTAGAGGTTAATATGATGTTACTACTTTTAAATAATATGCGAGATTAATAAATTTTTAAAATAAAATTCGTAATCATGATATTGAATTGATTTACGACCCAACAATAAGACTACTATTTAAGATCATTATTTAATAAATTTCCAAGATCGTATGATTCACAAAATCGAATCTTCTACATAGTTGAGTTAAAAAATAGCAATATTTAAGATTACAACTCGAAAAAAACTAACCAAAGAAATACAACTACAGTTTTGCGTTCTTTCAAATGTATTTAAAATTAGATAAATTTCAATTAACTTCGTTAGGATTCCAATTTTTCCATTTCTGGCTCTAGTTACCATAATACTTATATATGTCTTTTCTGAACACACACACAT
>JBBMEF010050442.1:0-12821 GCA_037832685.1 Sicyos baderoa
TATATATATATATTTTAATACAATCATATTAGAGAAGGGAAAAATTCCAACATGTAACCTCATGATTACTAGATTGTACAAAATGTCGATAGAACTCAGCTCTGGTTAGTTTATCATATGTTTTTTCTTACTTGATTATATATATCTTACCCCATGTTTTTTCTTACTTGATTATATATATATTACCCCTATATTTATATAGAAACTAAACCAAAATTTAGAAAGAAAAAAAAAAAAAAAAAGTAGCTTTTAAAAATTTATTTTTGTTTTTAAAAATTGATTAGCATTTACATATCTTTTTAAGGAAAGATGGATACATTTTAAGAAAGATGTAACATATTATATTATAAAAAATTTGAGTAAAAATAGACTTAAATCTCAAAAATCAAAAACAAAAAATTAAATTTATCAAATAGGACTTAAGCAACTGAAATCATTATTATTATTTATAATAAAGTATTAAAACGTATTAATGACTATATAAACAAATATTTTAAAATTTGTTTACATTTATAATTATTATTAGAAATACAATTATTTTTAAAAAAACATTATTTTTCATTATTTTTTTTTCTCTTGATGCGAGCGTAAACTAATTATACCCAATCAATTTAAGAGGAGTGAATAAAAGTTAAAAAAAAAGAGTTAAGGTTTGAATTTTTTCTTTTTTTTTGAAATTACATTAATTGGGGTGATAGAATTCGAACTCATAACCTTTTGGTCATTAAACATCGAAGCAATGTTTGCTAAGGTTTGAAAATTTTAAAGAGAAGCTTTGACGTAACTTTAATTATATAGCCACACTATTTATATTAATTATTTTTACAGATTTAATGTGTCTATTTTGCTGTTCTTCAATCAAGGAGAAAATTAGATTGGTCGAGATATTAATATTGGTATTGTTAATTTGCCAATGAGCCTAGGCTAACATTGAATAGTGGGACTAATTACTTCCTTCCCTTAAAACTAGAAATTCAGTGATCGGTACGATGATTTCATTGTTTGATGAAAATTTAGTTTAATATCATAGTTATGAATTCGATCCCTGCGATCAACATTTTAACTTTCAATTATTTGAGAAAAAGGAGATTCGATCCATGAAATCATATTTGGCTTTCAATTATTTAAGAGTAGTTGAACCCTAGTTTATGATCCTCTCTTTGAAAGGTTTGTGATCCCCTACCCCAACTTATACTAAAAAAGAAATTCAAACCCTTCTATCTTTATATTCCTATTGTAATAATAAATAAATAAAAATGTAAATCGTTTTATTAGTTTTAAATCTTTAATTTCATGATATCATGTATAGTTTTTTAGGAAAAAATACACTTTGATTTCTGAATTTTGAGTTCGATAGGGATGATCATCGATTTTTTAAACTCAATAATTGAACTCATAAAATTTGAATTTAATTATATTTTGATACACCAACCATTCTGACCTATTAGTAATATAAATGTTATACAAAAATGTAGAAGGAACGGACTCATCTCACCTTTTAAATAAAACAAAAAAATAGAGTAGATACCATAAAAAATAAACCAAATAAACAAAGCAATATAATTTTTTTTTTTTTTAATTTTTTTTTACAGGTGCATTTAAAAATAATTTTTTTTAGAGTACTAGTTGGGGAAAGAGATTATAAATAATCAACGAAACCATTGCGGCACTCACCTATTCAATAAAAATAAAACCCTTTTTCAATTACTATGATTATAATAATTCAACAACATTCATATATTTTCATAACCTAATCTTCCATTTTTTCATTATAGTTGAAGTAAAAACAAAAAGAAAACTTTAGAAAGTAATGTATTAATAAATGGAAATACATCAATACAAATAAGGAAATAATTAATAGAGGGAAAAAGAGAAAGTGTGATCTGAAATGATGAGTCTCTTTCACCATTTTTAGGGTTTTGGCAATCTTAACCAATTCAGGTTTAGTAATACAAAAAACAACTCAGTTGTCTCTATTTTCTCTGTACTCCATTGTCCTTTTCCACTTCTTCTTCATTATCACTAATTTTCAAAACCAAATAAACCAAAAATAAAAAAACAAAAAGTATATTCAAACTTTCTACACTGCTTCCATGTTCTGTTAAGCCATTAATAATTGGAAAATTGTATTGAATAGTCCAATTTTACAAAATAATTACAGATTTAGATAAATTTGAAAATATTTAGCATCCATAATTAAATATACAATATAAATAATACTCATCAGACTGTATTATGTATTAGTTATTTAGTATAAAAAATATTACTTTATACCGTATATTTGATTATAATTGCTAAAAATTTTCAAACTTGCTCAGTATTATAAATATTTTATCAATTTGGTCTATTCTTGCAAAAACCCCATAATAATTTAATATTATTAATACTATTACCACATTGGATGCACTATTCTTTGATTGGATCCAAATTATTACTGTTTGTGTTGGATGGAAAAGATACTTGAGTTCAATGAGTGGCATAGACAACAAATGTTATACATGGATTGGATTGTCTTAAGAGATTTTTTTAATTATGTACGGGTGAATCTATTAATTTGTCTAACTCTATATATTTGAGCCTTTCAACTAAATGCATATATAAAGATTAAAATAATAATGAAAGAAAATAAATATATGTAAATATAATTATATTATAGATAATTTTTTTAAAAAAAAAACTAATAATGAATTTAGGTCAACTTGAATCAATCTAAATTAATTTTAATTTTACTAAAAAGAAAGCAATCTAACTAATGAGATTTTAATTTATTTGAACCTAACCTAACATGTCAAATTGAGTTGGGTTGATCATATTATTTTTGTTGGTCAGAGTTTTTTTTTAACACTTATCAATAACATGAGATTTATCTCGCAACTAATTAATTATAGGGAGAGTAACTTACATTTCTTATAAAGGTGGTGAAAACTTCTCACTATATATATAAGGATAGTAACTTGCATTTCTTATAATAAAGGTGGTGAAAACTTTTATATATATATATATATGAATGTTCGTGTCAACTTACGTGTAATTTAACTATTTCCGAAATATATAGACCGAGTCTACCAACATTTTAACGTCAATAAAATTTAAAAAATATGGATGCAATCATACAACACTAATACATCAAATCTCATAAAAACTCCACAATTAATTAACATGCTTGGGCGAGAATAATACTAAATTTGATGACCAGTTAGAAAGCTCTGGTGTTACATTATATTAAAAAAGAAAATTTATAAAACATCACTACAAGAAAATGGTATTATTCAACCGACAAAACCTTCAGCTAAAATTGTGGAGTGGTAAACCATCAGCTAAAGATTCTAAACTGCAATAATTGATTATAAGAAAAATAACTTAACTTCCGATTGAATAAACAACAAAACAAGTACACTAGCAATAATTTACAAAATAAAAAGTGTCAGAATTACATAAAACAAACTAATTAACACATAAGGTTCACATCAATAACTATCTAAACAAGAATATATAATTATCAATCTCTTATATGCCTTGAACGCATTAATACCTTTGTGATTACTAGTCGGAGTCTCTCTAATGTGATTGGTTATTAAGTTTGATGTTAATCAATTTTCATTCTACATCACGAGTTTGATCTCTGAAATCGGTACCACAGTTCTTCCTTCACGTTTATTTAACTTCGGCTCGGTTCAACACCCCTTTTCTAAAAAGGAGCTGGGTTTCAAATGTCCCGATCAATGGGGGAAGGGGTCCCCATAAATTGAATTGTTTCTGACATGGTATGCCTTAGCACTTTCTCACGCCTATCTTACTTATATCAATTCTTTCATTTTCTCTCCATCACTATTCAACAACAATTCCACTTCTACAAACCTTTTGTTGTGCCCAAAAAGTGCAACTAACCCATCAACTTGCTTTCCTCTTCGGGTTTAAATTAGGGTCTACAAAAAAACCGACAATTCAAACGTACTTATACTATCTAAGGATTCGCTAATAATATTTTTTTTTTAAATTAGATTGAGTTATGATTTTATGATTTCCAGTTTTAAGGTTGATCAACTTTTCACTAGTTCAACCCAATTCAACTCGAATTTAGAAGAGTATTATTTAATGTGTATAAAATTAATGAATAAGATAAATTCTTAGCTTATTAGTAAGAAACATACTCTAATAAGATAGATCTCATAATTGAGTATAATATAATGAATGGTTAAAACATATTTATGACAATAAATTGAATCTTAAGAGATAAATATCTTTTATCAAAAAACAATCTTAGAGAGATATTGTATTTAGAAAAAAAAAAAAGATTAATACCACCCGAGAACGCAATCTTCCATATATATATATATATAGGGTTTGGTTGAGTTGCTCTAATACCACCCGAGAATCCAACCCAATCCAAACCATGTACCTCTTCTTTAAGTTAGATATATACAACCAATACAAAACTACTTTAATTATTTTTGTACTGTGGTCCATTTTTTTTTACTTCTTTATCAACTCTTTGATCAAAGACAGAGACCACACACTGGTTTAGTTAATTCCAATCTTATGGACTGGAAAAATGGCTCTGATTTTACTCCTTATTTTGTTTCTCCACATCCACAATCTTCCTCAGCATTGCTCTTCAATTACAACTACAACTACAATTGTGATCAGTTTCCTGGTAAAACCCTAACTCTTTCATTTTGTTCCTTCATTTTCAACTTTAGTACTTCTTATTAGGGTTTTTATTTAAAAACCATCCACTCGACTAATCTGAACTATCCAACCCAAATCGTAAGTTATAATTTTCTTTGGCTGAGTTGAGCTACAATTTCATGGTTTTTCTTGGGTTTGGTCGGTCTTTGAGTGACTAATTTTTTTTGTTCACTCGACTCAATTTATTCGAACTAAAAATAGTATTGTATATGTGTGTAAAATTAATTGATATAAGTTAAGTTTTTAGCATACTGGTAGGAAGTATGTACTAATATAATATGAGCATCTTAACCGAAAGGGGTGGTTGTCTCATAATTTCATTGTTTGATGGTAAATGAGTCCAACATCATAGTCACGAGTTCGATCCCGAGAGTCGGTATTTCTCCCTAATTTATTGTAGGGTTTTTTGGCCACCCATAATTTCTTCATTTTTTTACACATTCATGAGTTATGTATTAGGTCTAAAAGGAAAAAAAATGAAATAATACCATTTGTTAAAAAAAGCATTTTTTTAATGTTGTAAGCTCTTAATGTCCTCATACTTTCAACACTTTTCTGTCACTTATATTCTATTTTTCATACAATGTAAAGTCATTACTTAAACTTGAAAGTAGTGATAGATCTGATCTTGGATTCTTACTCTTAACGTGTTCGATCGGTTTAAACAGCGGTAGAGGCGAAGAGATCGCGAGCAGTGGAAGGCGAGCAAGGAGTGGATCAGAAGAAAAAGAGATTAAGTGAGGATCAATTGAAGGCATTGGAGAGAAGCTTTGAAGAAGATCAAGAGAAGCTTGACCCTGATAGGAAAATGAAGCTATCAAAGGAGCTCAAGCTTCAACCGAGACAGATCGCGGTTTGGTTTCAGAATAGAAGAGCTCGTTGGAAGGCTAAGCAGCTTCAGCATCTTTATGATACTCTCAAGCAAGACTTTGACACCATCTCTAGACAAACACACAACCTTCAACAAGAGGTTAATTTTTTCTATATTATATATCTTCTTCTAATTCTTTTCTCTTGGACACAAACAATTTAATGGTGCCCTTTTAGTTTCTAGATATATAGGTTACTAATTTTAAGATGATTTGTGTGTGTTGCGAAGATCTTACATATTGAAAAGATGATAAAAGATTAGATGTAATGTGAAAAATTGTTATTCTCATAAAATGTTTTAAAAGATTAAAGGTAGGCTAGACTTTTCTTCTTAAAGAGGCATGGCTCTCGAGGCAATATAATGCATAAGCATCAATTTAATGATAAATATTGTTATGAAAATGACAATCAACAATCTATTGAAAAATAGAGAAAATGGTAAGAGAAGAACACACAAAATTTACGTGGTTCACTAACAGTGTGTAGGCTACATCCACGGGAGGAAAGAACGTTTTATTTTGGAGAGTGCAAATTATAGTGTTGGTCATAGATAGGGGGCTAGGGTTTTAAGAGAGTTCCTACATATTGCCTATTGGACCTCGCCCCTAGGAATCCGGGGATGTTCTCATAAAACTCTATTACAAATAGGCTCAAATGCATAAAAGCTCAAATACAGGAAGAGAAACATAATTACTTATTTTGTCTAGGTTTTGGGGATGTTTCCCTCGAGCTCCCACATTGGACCTCGCCCCTAGGAATCCGGCTTACTGACCGGACAGCGAGACCCACGACTAAGTAATTGTGAGGCAGTTCAAGACCTATATCAACAAATATTTTATATATAGAGAGAGGGAGGACTTCATTAGAAGTAAAAAGTATATATAAGAGAGAAACAAACACCAAACAATATACCCCAAATACTAAGATCCCGTTTGATAATCCCATTTTATTTTTTGTTTTTACAATTTAAGCCTACAACAACTATTCTACCATAATTTTTTTCTTATTTTGATATCTACATCTTACTATATTTTAAGAAACAAAACCAAAAATTGGAAAAAAATAAAAAATAAAAGTAGTTTCCGAAAACTTGTAATTTTGTTTTTGAAATTTGGTTAGTATTCACATACTTTTCATAATGAAAGATTAATACATTGTAGGAAATTTGAGTATGAATAAACTTAAATTTCATAAACCAAAAATAAAAAATCAAATAGTTATGTGACCTAAATTTGTGTAACAAGTGTTGAAAAATAGTATAAAAAAAATATTTTTTTTTTCTTAGTTATTGGGCATACGCTAATGTTGTTGAACAACTGCTCATATAATTGACACAAAAAAAAAAAAATCTGTTAACATCACTACTTTTATTACGGTTGTTAACTTATTCAATTTTCTTTTTCTTCCATATTTGTTTAAGCCCAAATAGTATAACTAGTTTCATTACGTTTTTATAGAGACATAAGTCTCTTGTGATCTAAAAAATGCAAGTCCCAAAATTAAAAGTTAAGAGTCTTGTGTCAAAGAAGAGAGCCTCAATAAATTTTTAACATACTATTTTTAATAATCAATTAATTTTAAGATGAAATCTCGTATATTATCGAGTATAATTGTTTGTTAGGCTCGAAATTAAAATTTATGGCCCTGAAAAGAAGTAGAGATGACTTAATATTCACTCAACCGCAGAGTAAGACATCGTTTCACTAAATATAATCTTTAAAAAGAGTGAGCTAATTTGGGAATACACACCAAGTTGATCAGTCATTTTCTATCATCCTAGGCATAGAACCATGTCAAAAGTAATTCCCACAAAGCCTAGAAATTAGAAAGAATATAAACATATACTCATAAAAATATAGAAAAAAAATGCAAGTTCAACATTAATTTTGTTTTTAAGAGCTAGGAATCAAAATGTCACTAAAAATGTTATGAAAACAGAACAATGCTAGAAAATTGTAAAGAAAAACATGAGAGAAAAACACATAGATATACATAGTTAATAGTTTATTTTAACTATGTGTTAGCTACGTTCACACACCGAAGAGAGAATGATTTTAGTAAGGAGATACAGAATATAGAATGTCGATTAACAAAGCCTATAATTTTAAGAAGAGTTTATATAGTGCACTCTCATTAAAATCTTATTCTATACAAGACTCAAATACATAGAAGGCGCATATACGAAAATATAAACCCAATTCCATATTTCATCTAGGTTTCAGGGGCGTTGCCCCTGAGCCCCCACCAAAGGCGTAGCCCCTGGACCCTGACTCATGACTGACCGGGCAACGAAATCTACAACTAAATAATCTTAGAGCATCATAGTTTAAGGCATATCTCAACAAAAAATCTTTATAACTCTTCTGTTAACTTAAGCTTTTGGATTAATTGAATATTGTTGGAGCAGGTGATGAAACTAAGAAACATGCTACGAGAACAAACAACAAGGAATCAAGCGTCAATGGCTTACACAAACGTGTCCGGGGAAGAGGCGACGGAGAGCACGTCGGTGGGCGTTGGGAGCTGTGACGATTACATGTTCAATATGGAAAATGTCAACCAAATATCATCTTCTTCAACTCCTCCATTTTGGTGGGGAGCTGAGGCTGCTGATCAATTGCCTTCTTATCCTTAGAGCTTTTGAGGCCTTAGAAAATTGCATTGCATGAACTTCCACTGGCCCATGGTAAGTTCAGTGCATATTAACATACTAGGAATTTTCAGTTGCCGGTTGTGTATTTCTTAATTTTCATTGGAAAATTTTATGCCCTAATATCAACTAATACTAGACCTTGTTTGGAGATTTGTTTACTTATTATATACTAAATTTAAATGTCAATAACTATTACCCCATTGGATAATTATTTTGTTTATAAATTTTTGTTTTTAAAATTTAAGTCTATGACAATTATTTTTATCTTATATTTTTTCTTACTTTAATAACTACATCTTATTCATGTTTTTAAAAGTCAAACCAAATTTGAAAGGTAAAAAAAGTATTTCCTTTGATAAGCATTTAAATTTTGAAATTTAAGCGTAGTTTTTATTATTATTATTTTTTTTCTTTCAAATTTAGATGTGATTCTTAAAAGCATAGATAAGATGTAAATTTTCAAGTAAGAAAAACATGAAAGACGTGTTTGGTGTAGGGATTAAGATTAAGTTAGTCGGTATTAAGTTAAGATGTGTATTAAGTTAAGTTGATGGATTAAGTTAATATGTGTTTGATGGAAAGATTAAGTTAAGATGGATTAAGTTAAGCTGATTGTTGTTTGATGCAAGAATTAAGTTAAGGTGAGTTTTTATTTATTATTTTTTTAATCTCTATCATATAATTTTTTTTCATTTGATAATGGATAAATGACAAAGTGACATTTATTTGAACATGATATTCATTTAAGATATGCTTGGTGGAAAGATTAACGTTAAGTTAAATTGAGTGTTAACTTAATTGGTATTTGAGTATATTAAGACTTATGTAAGATATATTAAGTTAAGTTGAATGTTGTTTGAATGGTATGTTAAGTTAAATTGGGTGTGAACTTAATATGTGTTTGGTATGCATATTTTGGTAACCCGAATTTATTAAATTTGTATTTGGCATTTTTTTTGTATTTTTTAATTTAATAATCATATTTAGTAAGCATGTTTTTTCTACATCTAGTATGTATATTTAAATCTCATTCAAATTAAAATTAAGGGCAGTAAAAAAAATAACAAAAACAAATTTCATTAATATTTGTTTTACAGTGACATATAATAAAATTGTCATTCATATCATATGCAACAAAATATATATTATATAGGATCATAGTATTATCATCATTTTAGAAAACTTGCATATTTTGAAATAAAATTCTAAGAAAAATAATACAAAATAAATTATTTTGTATTATTAATAAGTTAACTCATTACTTTTTTAAAAATTGTTTTAATTGATTATAAGTATTCAAAAGAAAACTCGACAATCATAAATTAAATGGGTATTTTGCCCCTAATTTTTTTAAAACTAGTGGTATACATTTATTTTTAAATTTATAAGATGCAAAGTTGGACAATAAAATAATAATTTAAAAAAAAAATCTTATTTTCTTCCCTTTACCGTCTCCTTTCCTCCAATGAAAATTAAGAAGAAAATATGTGCTCATCTTCTTCTTAAAACCTTTTTTCATTCTTTCCCTCCGGTTAGTGGCTATTTTTTTTTCAAATCCATTATGCGATTAAAGCCTCACTATACCACAAATTCTACCAAATTGATAAAAATCCGGAACATAAATAAACTTCGTGACAGTCACATGGAGGTCGATTTCTACACAGCCCAAAGAAGGCAAGTTGTGTAGGTGATTCGGCAGCAAGACCTTCAGACGTCGAAAAAATAGATCAAAGTTTACCCAAAACCAACCCAGATTTAGATGAAGAAGATGAAAAAAACAAAAACTCTTTAAAAATATGGAAATCAGAGATCTATGAATGCGAAATTTCAAGAAAATAAAATGATCATTAGAAGCTTGAATCGGCAAACAAATCGACTTAAAAAATGGAGAGGTGGAAAATTGAAGGAGAGAGAAGAAACAGAGAAAAAGATAAAACACCGACAAAATAACTCGGATTAAAAAAAAAACACTATACCTATCACGTCTTATGTTAATCCAGATTTTGATTTTGGATAATTCGACCACCAAACGGGTAATACCTCCTCCAAACACCCCCGAAGTAGTTATTGTTGTACTAAATTTCAAAAATTCAAAACTAAAATAAAAAATGATTATTAAATGAGGTCTAATTTTCAAAAATTTATTTTAGTTTTTAAAATTTAGTTATGACTCATATACTATACTTCTTCAAGTGAATATGAAATACTATAGAGAAATTTGAGTAAAAAAAACCAAAAATTTGAGTCAAGATAACTGATCTCGGAGTGAATTTAATTAGAAAAAAAGTCTTTGTTGGTCTCTCAAGTCCAGAATTTATGATGAAAATGGATGTTTCCAAATAGGTAGTCGGGTCAATTATTAAGCTAAATAAGGGTTATATATTAAATGGGGCAGGGACGTATTGATTTTATTGTTCAGTTGTAAACTAATTTAACATCAGTAATATCAAATGTTCAACTCTAAAAATTGATATTTGTCCGACTTCCCATACTAACACAAAAGAAAATGAAGGTTATTAGGTGGACAGCTTTGAATTACCAATTATAAAAGGAATGATAGCTAGGAAAGGATTAAGGTTGTAGGGTTTAGACCTATCAATTTACAAAAGTTTAAAAATCTCCTATCACATTTAGCTTAAAATATACGCAAGCAAAGGGTTGCAGGTAAAAATAGAAGTTTCCTTGTACTTTGCGTACCACTGCGGGCAGAATAAATGAAATAATAAACTAGGAATGGAAATGATAATATCTCTGATAAATTAATATAATAATAATAAATCACAAATGGAAATGATAATATTTCTGATAAATTACTAGTTGTAAACCAATTCAACATCAGCCTTACGGATTCAAACCAATTTCAAGGATCAAACTCATAACCGTGGGGTGGAAATAAATTAACATCAATTTATATAACCAATCGCGTTACCGATCCATTAGATAATTAATTATAAATTTTGATGTGAGCCAATTTAATTATAAATTTTGTTTGGTGACCGTTATTTCCACAAATTAACATTAGTAGTCAAAGTTTGTTCACGTAAATTGAGGCAATCTATGATAAGTTGACATGAAAGTATTATTTTGAAGGGCTAGAAATGACATTGTTGTCTCGGTTAACCTTTGTTGTGTCGAGGCTCTAAGTGACATTTCTAGACCGATGTGAGATTTATTTACTAAAACTAACACTCACTTTGTTGGAGACATTAGGGGCTCAAATTGAGATGTCCATTTTCACCTTGGGGACCTGCCCCAAATGGGACGGTAAAATGGGAGAATAAGTAAGAATGAAAAATTACCCGCAACCTAAATGGATACATACTCAATTTTGTTTTTTTATAAATAAAATTGAATTGAGGGCACCAAATGCCAAATGGTACCATGTAGGTCAAGAGTAGTGCTTGGATAAGCAAGTAGTTAGTATTTCTATAATCGGTGAGACATCTATATCACTAATTTTAAACTTAAAAAAGATTTGATTTAATTATTGAATACAACAAGTTTAATCATTTTTCTATCTTCTTGACATGAAATCATACAAAAATCAACTTTAGTTCCCTTTTTAAGTTTGACGTTGAAGGTCTTCGATTAGCTTAAGCTTTTGGGTTAAATACTACTGATACAGGTGATGCAACTAAGAAACATGCAGCGGCAAGGAATCAAGTGTTGATGGGTTATATAGATGTCTACCGGGAAGAGGTAGTAGGGGAGAGCACGTCGGTGGGCGTTCGGAGCTGTAACAACAATTACATCTTCAATGAGGAAAATGTCAACCAAATTGTATCAACTTCTTCAGCTCCTCCATTCTTGTGGGGGAATTGAGGCTTCTGCTCATATTAATTTTGAGAAAGGCATAAACCTTCTAGTTTTTCATTAAGTTTCCACAAATATTATAGTACATGAATACCAAATCTCAAAAGATCTCCTAACAAATACGATATGATATCTAATAAATATCCTATCAAATTATAGAGAATATATAATAATATTCAAATATTAAATCTAACATATCCTATAGAAGATCTAATGATATTTATTCATAACAGCTCACTTGCCTTTTTATCCTTAGTTCTTTTTTAGGGTTAGTTTTGGCTTGCATGGCTAGTTTCGGAATTTTCAATTAATGGATGGGTTTTTCTTTTCATTGGAAAAGTTTATATATGTCTAATGTCATCTATTTGGATATATTTGTTTGAAATTTGTTCATGTTGGATGAATCATATGAAATTGTCAATCAAATTAGCTTAAATATAATCTCAAAAGTTTTGGATCAAACTTTCTATTTGAAGTACAAACTACAAAGCCCCTTCTATATGGGTTTTACTATGAAAGTTTTTTTAGTTAAACGACCAGTACAAGAAAAAAGGTCTTAGGCGACGTTAAAAAACGTCGCCTAAGACCTTAAAAACGTCGCTAAAAACCTTTGGCGATGGTAAATAAAACGTCGCCCATAACGTCGCCTAAACCACGTCGCAAGAGCTTTAGCTGACGTTTTTTGTAAAACGTCGCCTAAAATGTTTCGGCGACGTTTCCAAAAACGTCGACTAAGGTGTTGAAGGCGACGGTTGTCAAAACGTCGCCTAAGGTGTTGAAGGCGACGTTTTTCAAA
>JBBMEF010050472.1:0-12819 GCA_037832685.1 Sicyos baderoa
TAACTAACTAACTATCTAACTAATTGCATAAATGCCCCTAAGATATTTATAATATCCCTTAAGGCCCAATCCTATCACAAATAGATAAATAAAGATCCCTCTCAATCGAATCACAAGGAGTAAGCATATGGGCGACGAGGGATTTAACAGAAAATTGACCCGAGGATTCTAAACACCAACTCCATGAATCAGCATCATGGCGAAAGGTAACCCGATCCAGCTCCAATGATAGCGAAGTCCACTCTATCATCTCCAAATCATTAAGGTTCCGACCATTCATGATTTGTTTTCTTATGCTATCCGATATTGACATCTGCTTATCTTGCAGATCTATTTCCATGAAATACCTGACGAAGTCATCGACAAGCTGGTAGAGATTTCACTTTATAACTGTTGTTGGCTGCATTTCACAAGGAAGACAAAATGTTGTACCTTTATTCATCTTGATTGTTTATTTATTTCTTTACATTTCAGGTCGAGGAGGGGATTGTGTTGTACGTTGCCGGAGGGCTGATAATCGAGCATCCTTTGATTTTACCTTATGTGAAAGAAGTGGTTAGCTTCACTTTCTCCTTTTCTATTATCAGTGACCTCAAGTTTTTATTCATATATGGAACCCATCATTTTCGAAGAAGCATCCAGCTATAGACCTTGCTCAACTGCTGGTTTCCATCTGAACCTTACGTTAAAATATTCCTATAGACTTTTCAAAAAAAAAAAAAAAAAAATCTTATAGATTCTTTGTAGTGGTTTGAAGTCCATGAATATGATGTGTGAATGCACAGTTTATTTATTGAACTGTGCATTTTTCCTTGCTCAACTGTTTGGTGATTTTTCCTCTATTTTTATTTATTGAACTTAAAATTCAATTTTTAAAATTATTTTTTTGGACTTGTGAATGCACATTTTATTCGGCTACAACTCCTGAAAATCAACTCGTTTGTTCTCATAGTTTACCTATAACTATAAACCATGATGGGTTGGCTTGGTTGTTATCTTTTAGGAAAAGAAAAGGGAATTGGTTCTATCCAGGGTTGATACTTATTTAGGATTTAATATCCTACATATTTTTTGTTAACTAAATATAATAGAGTTGAGTGGTAGATTGGTGAGATAAGTTGAGGTGCACGTAAGCAACCAACGAATCAATTGGGACATTGACAAATATGTTCATCATTCTCAAGTTCTGGTAGATAACATACGAACTTTGGATCTTGGCAGGTAGGAACGATGGATAGTGTGATGGGACTTCCCAAGGCTTTGGCTGAAAAACTTTTGAAGGAAGCCATTTAGCTGCTATGGATAATTAATATCTCAACTTATTTTCTAATCAACATCTCTTTCCTCTCCATTCAGGGTAAGAGTCAGAATTTGGGGGTTATAGTCTGCCATTAACATGGTAATCAATTATTCTGGTCTTTTGTGTACCTTGTATCTAACTCTTACTTGTATTGGCAATGTTACTATCAGTTCAACATTGAAAAACGTTTATTCCCTTAAATTATTGTCAGGTATCTAACTCCTTGTAACACGATTCTAACCAAAACACCAAAGAAGATACCAAACAGTTTGATAGAAAAATGCAGCGTCTGGATTATACCCCGACCCATCGCTAACCAAGATATTGTCCACTTTAACCCATTGACCTCATGAGTTTGCTTC
The DNA here is from genome assembly GCA_037832685.1 of Sicyos baderoa. NCBI lineage: Eukaryota > Viridiplantae > Streptophyta > Magnoliopsida > Cucurbitales > Cucurbitaceae > Sicyos > Sicyos baderoa. Next base: position 1,663 of record JBBMEF010050472.1, read on the forward strand.
TCCCCGTATGGAGAAAACGCGTCTTGTTAGGGAAAGGTGTCCACACCCTTTATTTAGTTTCTAAGTTTCAAAATCCAACACTTTTACCCTTGACATGTCAATAATTCTCAATTTTGGTCATTTAGATAACGTAATCTTTAATAATTTAACGAAATATTGACTACGATAATGACTAGACAGATATTTAATTATAATAAATTAATTTTTATGTTGACATGATTTTTTTTTAAAATAAAATAAAATAAAAAGTAAATTGAGAAATATCTCTATAATTTACTTTTTATTTTTTTAAAAAGTATTTCAATATCAAAATTAATTTAATATTTATCTAGTCATCATCCTTGTCAACATTCCGTTAAATATAGTGTTCTCAAAAAAAATATTACTACAATATTATATATTATTAATATATCATTATTATTAATACCTGATATTTTCTAATAACATATTTGTAATTATTTTCTCAATTTTACTAATTTAGTAAGTCTTCTCTTTTTATTTATTTAATTTCTTTCTACTTTTTTTCCTTGCAAAAAATGCGATGATCATTGTTCGTTAGAATGTTTTTTATTTTTAGTTTTAAATTTTTTAAATTTATATTGTCTATTTATAAATTTTTTAAAAAAATTACCCACTTTCTTTTCTTATAATTCCTCATATACCCTTATTTTTGCAATTCACCTATCCTCCGGTTGAAAATTTTGCAATTTACCATTTATTTAATTAAAATAATAATAATAACAATTTAATGTATATGTTTTTAAATAATCAATTATACCTATTAATCATTTTTTTTTTCATATTCTAATATTCAATTTCATAAAAATAAATTTATGAGTTTATTTTGAATTAATGATGAAATTTTTAAGATTTTTGTAACTTTCACTCTTATAACTATATATAACTATATATATATATATATAAATAACCTTTATAATCAATTTTAATGTAAATCTAAGTTCAGTTTTTTCATAATTTCAAAAAGAAAAGAAAAATAGCCTTTTCATTTTTTTATCTCTTATATTATAAGTTTAGTTTTACTTTTCATCTTTTATTTATTATTTATGTTTATATATTTATTTTTGTTTTTGCATTATTATTTTCTTATCTCTTAATCTAATCATCATCTTTATTTTATTTTGTTATAATGTATTGATTTATTTAATTTAAGAATACAAATGAAGATGTACAAAGAGGAAGTTTGAGCATGAAACAATCATACAAATACCAATTTTTCCGGTAAGTGTAAATGTATTTTTAGATAAATTCATAGTATTATTTCTTATGCATATATCTACTTCTTTTATACTTTTTGTTGTATTACTTAATCTAATCATCATTTTTTCAATTTTATTTTTTATTTGAAATTACCATCATCTTTCTTTTCTTTTGTAATGGTAATGTTTGATACATTTTATTTTCTTAATTCACAAAACAACACCAATAAATGTTTATATTTTAGGTGGATTTTTGAGATTCTACTTTGGTGTTTAGAGTGTTTTTAGTGAGAGGCAATTTGGACCAAATTATCATGTATAAGAGCAATGTAAAAATAAGTGCTCCATGGATTCGGCAACACCATGACAAAAGGCACACCAAGTAGGAGAAATGTAGAGTTGAAGATGGCGTCGTTCCATGGTTGGATCCCGTGTGAAAAAGAGTCCAAATTAAGATTTTAGCCTTTTTTTAGGTAAAGGCTAAGATTAGAAAGAAGAGCCTAAAAAAATATACAGGATGATGTATTAACATTAATTTATTGTAAATGAATATATAAATATATATATATATTAGGTTCAAAAGGGTGGGATTACAAATTTATGATTGTGAGTTGATTTGGAATATAACCAACTATACAAGTCAACACGGCACCCAACTCTTACAGTAATACAAATATATATTTGAAGATGAATTCATAATATTATTTCTATATGTGTATATCTACTTTTTATAGTTTTGGTTGATTTACTTATTCTAACCATTACTTTTTTCTTCCTTGAAATAAATTAATGATCATATTTCTTTTCTTTTCTTTTGTAATGGTAATGTTTAATAGTTTTAATCTAAGAATAGAATTAAAAATGTTAGAAGAAAAAACTTAAGAATGATAGATTTGTATTTGATGTGGGGATAAATTTAAGTTGAATTCATAGTATTATTTATTGCACATATAACTATTTTGTAATAATAATGTAAACTATATACACTTTGAATGATTTTAATATGTAAAAAAAAGGGAATCATTTTGATCTTAAACTTTTCTTTCTAAATAAGTTCATCAGTTACAACTTCTTATTATTTAAATTTTTTAAAGTTATTTTATTTGTTATTTATATTATAGAAATTATATTTTTATTAAATTCTAATAAACTTAGAATATATATTACTAAAAACAAATTAACATATCTCAAAACACATTTATTTTACATAGTATTCTATCACATCTTTTTAATTCATATAAAATTTTATTTTACTTTTTGTCCATATAATGAACAATTTTGAAGTTTTTAACATTTTTTCAGTCACTCCCGTTATTATCATAAAAAAGTACAAGAATAAATCTAAAAAAAAAAAAAATCAATAAAAAAAGATATTTTACTAAAAATAATAATTAAGAAGGTGATAATCAAATCCTAAACATTGTTTTAATAGACCATGAAGATAAAAAATTAATTAGCGAAAAGTAGGATTTCTCTAATGACATTTTGTACGACCTAATAGTAACCATAAGATTATAGATTCGAATCCCACACTTTTATGAACAAATAAATTCAATACTTTTGATTTCTTTGTTATAAATCATGAACAAAATTCTAATGATATATTATCAACTATTCCATAATAATTAACAAAATATTTGAAAAAATAAGTTAATTTAATTATAAAATTTAAATTAAAAATACTGTACGTTAACAAAAGTAATAATATTTATTTTTCAAAATTAAATATTTGGATAATCACACAATCATATTTAATTTTTTAGATTAAATAAAGTTTTTATTTTATTTTATCTTTTATTTTAATATTCATCATAATATCCATGAATAATATCCGTCTTAATTTTATTTCGAAATATTTTAATTGCTAAATTCAAAAAGTATGGTACTAAAAAAAGTGACTACTATATAACTTTTCTAAAGAAAAAGAAAAAGAAAAAGAAAAATAAAACTAATATGAAGAAAAATAAAAAAAAAACTATTTTAACAAACATTTTTATTATTAATTAATTGAATTAAAAGATTTGTTAGGAATTATCAAGAAATATATTTTTTAAAACTTATGAGAATTATTGTTTTCTTTCAATTCTGAATTTATAATTTATAATTTATTTATTTTTAATATCATAATTTTTTTTTTAGACCACCATTATTTAAATAAGTATTTAAAATATAATAACAGTATAATTATATACATGATGTTTTCAAATTTCAAATTTCTAGTAATTATAAATATAATAAAGTTTGAAAATATTTGCATCTATTGTCATGTATACGGTTCAAGACTCAATCAATAACTAGTGATTGAACTCAATCAGTTTGTTAAGTGATTGAGCTCAACTGATTGAGTGTAGTCAATAACTAATGATTATACTCTGATTGAACTCAATCACTTATAATTTTCAATTTTTTAATATATGTGCAATTATTTTTAATTTTATGTTATATATGTAATTTTTTAGCCAATTTTTATTATAAATGAAAAATCCCCTATTATTAATGCCTAATCTTTTTTAAAAGTGACATATTGTAATTATTTTCTCAATTTTACTAATTTAGTAAGTTTTCTCACTTTATGTATTTAATTTCTTTCTACTTTTTTATTCTTGCAAAAAATGCGATGATCATTGTTCGTTATAGGGGTGAAAGAGAAGTCCAAAAACCGACTGAACCGAACCGAACCGAACCGATCCAGTGGTTCGGTTCGGATTTTTAGAAGCCTATTAGACAAGTCGGTTTGCCATAGGAGAAAACCGGTTTTTTTTGTTCGGTTCGGTTTTACATTGAAAAAATCAATAAAAACCGAGCCGAACCGATTATATAAATATCAAATTAAAAAGAAACCCTAAGTCATTTCTATTGAAGATTCAGCCGTTCACATCTCAAACCCTCTCTGACGCTCTCTTCTTCTGCTTATTCCGACGCTTCTGCCATTCTCTCCGACGGACTCCACGGTAGAGAAACTTTTGAGTGTCCGCTTTTGCCTTTTCTTTTGCGAGAAGGAGAAGAGTTTGTGTTTAGGAGAAGAGGGGTTTGGGTCTCTGTGAGGGTAAAGGAAATGAGAGAAGGGGTTTTGGGTTCGTGGTTTGTTGATGAGTGGAACAAATTCAAAATTTCTCTGTTTAAATCTCCGATTCTCTCTCATTCGATTCTCTAGTTTTGTTTTTCCATCTCTACAATCTTATTGTTTCGTTGATGAATCAAGTGATGAGAAAATAACTGCAACAATATGAATGGAAGCAATTCCATATCCATATCCATGATTCATACTATTTAAGTCTTTGATGATTTCTCTGCTTTTTTGTTTATTTTTCATCTTTGATTCTTCGAATTTGGAGATTAAATTCTTAATTGTGAGATTTGGAAGATCTTCCAAATATATGATTAAACTTCAATTTCTGAAATGATCCTACAAAAAGAAAATTAAAAAAAAAAACATCACCTTTGTTATTCTCTCTCTCTGTCAGAACAGAACTTCTGCACGTTCTTAGAGTTAAACCGAATGAATTAAAAACCGATCCCAATGGTTCTATACTTTATTGGACATTGGATCGGATCAATTTTTTAAAACCGAAAATATCGGTTCGGTTATTGAATTGGTACAAAATCGATAAAAACCGAACCGAAATCACTCCTAGTTCGTTAGATTGTTTTTTATTTTTAGTTTTAAAATTTTTAAATTTACATTGTGTAAATATTAAAAAAAAAAAAAAAAGTCAAACGCAAAACTTACTTTTACTTCACAGATTACGAAAGAACAAGGATTCTTGTTTTGAACAAACGGTTGCTATTTTTATTTTTTCGAATCACAAACGTTAGCAAATTAATTTAAAAGAATAATAAAAATATTTTTTGAGTTACAATTATTGGGATGGGAATCCAATTCAATAATTTTAAAATATATATTAATGTCGAGTTACTACTATTATCGACAAAAATAATAAAAACATAGTATAACCTGTGAACGAGAAGTCATAGATTCCATCTGTTTCTCAAAAATAAAATTATATTAATACTAAATCTCCACTTTGAAGGGCATTCCAAACCCCTTTCTAACTGAAATTAAAGTTAATCTCAATCTCAAATTACGTGGATTTAATTAATTTTTTGAAATTTTTCAGCCGTCGACTTATTGGACATTGTTTCCTAAGGATTTTTTTTTTTTTTTTTTTTGAGGAATTCCTAAGGATATATTTGATAGCTATGTACCCAACAAATTTGATTTAACGCCCCCATGAAACTAAAGTAGAAAAGATTAATTTTTAATTATTTGGTTTGAAATTAATTTTTGGTAGTACATATCGAAGAAGAGGGACAAATACCAATTTTTTAGACCGAACCCTCTAGTGTTGGTGTTGAATTGGTTTACAACCAAATAATGAAATTATTGTGTCACTGATTTATTTAGTTTGGTTGAAATTGATTTGACATCGAAGTGTTTTTGGTGAGTTATAGTTAAGTGTAAAATTTAATGTTTGATTTTTGTACTGTATTAAAGCAAATAGATTTGGTTTGACATGAAAGTGTTTTGGTGAGTTATATAAATTAAATTTGATTGAGAATATGTTTTAGAACGATAAAAATAAGCCGAAAGAGTCGGTAACGTGATTGTTTCATTATTGGTTGGAAATTCAATTCAAAACTATAATTACGGGTTCGAGCTCAAAAATCGCTATTTGACTCTCATATTATTTGAGAGTAATAATGTCCTCTATGGTGGCATCAATCTCAATCGGATGCATGAAACCATTCACTTTAATCCAATGAAACATCTCCATCAATCTGCTATACATTTTATAGTGCAAAATCCATATAGTAATCTCTAATCCAAAAACAAATGCACTCAATCAAATAATTCAAATCAAAAGCAAATAGAGAAGATAGAAGTATGGAGAAGACAGAACACCGGATCTAGAGTGGTTCAGGAATATCCCTACTCCACTGTTATGGATCGATTTATCATCCTATGCCATTGCTTGATCAAGATTGTACAAGGGCTCTCTAGGTCTAGGATTTCTAACTCTCACTCTCAATTTTGAATGAAACTCCCAAATGAGCTTTTATATGTACTCTTACACATCTCTCATGATTAGTTAAAATTAACCTTCTAATTAACCCTAGTTAAAAATTAACTCATCTTAGGGCTAATACTTCATGTGTGTAATTCATCTACGACGTATTTTATTTGGAATTTTTTGGATGAAAGCTATTTAATAATTTGGAAGAAAAAAAAAGAAGAACAAATGTGTTCACACATCTATTGGTTTCATGGATAAAATGTCTAAAAAATTGTATGGTTTATTTCATTTGTTGCTATGAATTTGTTTGGAATTTGTAGTTATACACAACAATCAATCATTCTCAACCATCTTATCCCCAAACATGTAGCCCAAATAAGTCATAGGGTCTCCTCCACTCATGGGCATAATTTCTCATCCTAAGAGATAAGGCATCGAGGATGAAATAAACATTAATTAGATAGAAACAAAACTTATCTACAATGCCAGCTATTTTACAATTTGAAAAAAAACGTGTGGTGTTGGAAATGATAGGATATTTAAATACTAAATTTAATAAATATACTCTTTAGATCCGAACGTGTGGTTCATACATCTATGGAAAAGCAGTTGGTTTTATGGATAAGATCCGTAAAATAAATGATTTTTATCCATTAAAAAAATTAGAATAGTTAGGTCAAACAATTGAGTAAGCTAGTTTATGTGATATCTGCAGATATCAAATGAATAATTGAGTAAGCCAAGAAACCTAACCAGCAGCACATTCAACAAGTGAGAGAAAATCAGAACAAATATCGAGCAAGATCGAGAGAGGAAACAAAAGAATTAAAATAATTCAGCTGGGAGAGCTTATCATCCACTGACATCAAACTTCTATTACTCCATAATAGGATACATGAGAGAGAACCAAAATGAGAAATTTTAGAAGAAAATGCCACTAACTCATCAACTTATACGAGAAATATTTAAATCATGTTCGGGCAATGTCCTAAATATTAAATGTCCATATATATGGTCGAATATAGGTCACACTTTATTTTATTTTATTTATAATATTTTTTGGGTTTAAAAATTTAGCTTATATTAGTGAATATTATTATTTAGATCATGCTCGAATATGACCCAAATATTTTTTTATACCTATTTGATAGGGTAAAGTGACAATTAACTAATAACTATGGTGAAGAAATGTAAAACTAACCAACTTGGTTAGCTTGACTTAACCACTACAAAAGCCTAGTAAAATAGCCGTGGGCTACAGTAAAACCAAACCAAAAATCACCCTTTGTTTCGGGAACCATAATTCAGCCACAATCCATCTTCAATAACCAGTCAAGGTACTCAAATCGTTCCATTGTTAAAGTTTTAGTGAGTCAATAATTTCCTCATGTAATGATAACGTATAACAAATCAAGCCAACTATTTCTTCCAAAAATCATTATTCAAGCTTATTTTCCTCTTTTCATTGTTTTGTATTCTTCTTTCCTTTTTTTTTTTTTTTTTAAATTTTAAATTTTATTAACAAATATCTAAGGTGTGTGGCCACACCTTTCTCCTATTTTCTCTTTCTATTTAAATGACAAGCTTCCTATGGAAGCTTTTTTTTTTACTATTTTTTTTCTTGGGAAAATTACTATTTTGATCATCAGGTTTTGAGTGAGGTTTCAATTTAGTCTTTAGGTTTCAAAATCCAACACTTTTACCTTGATATTTCAATAATTCTCAATTTTGGTCATTTAGATAATTAATAATTTAATGAAATATTGATTATGATAATGACTAGACATATATTTAATTATAATAAATTAATTTTTGTGTTGACATAATTTTAAAAAAATAAAAAAAAATAAAAAGTAAATTGAGAAATATCTCTATAATTTACTTTTTATTTTTTAAAAAAGCATTTCAATATCAAAATTAATTTAATATTTATCTAGTCATCATCGTTGTCAACATTTCGTTAAATTATTAACAATTACGTTATAGGACCAAAATTGAGAATTATTAAAATGTCAAGGGTAAAAGTGTTGGATTTTGAAAGACAAGGACTAAATTGAAACCTCACTCCAAACTTAAGGACCAAAAAGACACTTTTCCTTTTTTTCTTTCTAAAACAAGTGTTACAAGAAGTGTGCTCTAATCAAACATTAATAATTGTTTTATAAGATTTTTAATACTGTTTGTAAATATTTTTTATGTGCATATTCAAGATATTCATGTAGAATACGATATTTATTTGTGATTAAGTGATACATATTATTAATACGGTGTTAGTTAAAAATATAGTATTTATTATAAATACAGTAATTATAAGGACAAGATTTATTTAAATACGGTTCTGATTTGGTTTATGTCTTCGACTATTTAATTTTTAGAGAGAGAAAAACATTGCAAAAATCGTCGAATCTTCACCGATTTCGACTCGCTATCACCGAAAGCACGCTTCTCACGAAGATTACTCAGCGTCTCCAACCATTATTCAGTACCAACATTTAAATTGTTATATATATATGGAATTACGGGTATCAGATAAGGGTTACTGATCAGGTGTTAAACTAGTAAAGATATACCTTTTGTAGCATTGTTAAGTAGTTGAGGTTGACCGATTAGCTCACCCTCATGGGTACACCTGGTTGTAACCACTAGTAGAAATTGAGTCATTTATGATCGGCTAGAAAAATTTTAAAAAAAAACACGGAGGCATTTATGACCGGCACGAAGAAAGATGACCGGCAAACCTTCGCCGCTCATCAATGTACATTGATGACCGACGGCCGGTCATCAATGAGAATTTCTCATCAATGACCCGACGGCCGGTCATCAATGAGAAATCTCAAAGATGACCGGCGGCCGGTCATAAATGAGAAATTCCCATTGATGACCGGCCGCCGGTCATAGATGAGAGAATAAAAATTCCGCAAACAGTTTTTCTCCCTCATTTCACGCAATTTTCCCGAGCCCTAAACCCCAAACTCCCGACCTCTTCGACCTTCGACCTCCGACCTCTTCAACCTCCGACCACCTCGACCTCTGACCTGGCAGACCACCGCGACTCCGGTCACCGTCGTTCTTCCTCCTTCATTCGCGCTCAATCCATCGCTCAAACCGTAAGGTATACTTCAATATAACGCTCCCTCTCTTATTTCAGTTTAATTTGCTACTGTTGCTTGAATATATGCACACTAATTTGTTACTGGTTTTCTTGTTTGATAAAATGCCGAGAAATATTGTTCTTGTTTGTAAATATATATATATATATATATATATATATATATATATATATATAGTTTGAGAAATGAATTTCGAATGATTGAATTGACATTGTTTATACGATTTGTGAACTTATAATGTAATATCAATATGTATATAAACTCACATTTCAGACATACCATTATCGTATAAGATCGATATACATACTCGTATTGATATTGACTGATCTCAGTTCTATTGTGAAATCTGATGAGTAAGAGTACCTTTGTTTATTATTTAGTCTGCAAGACCTCAAGAACTGTTGTAAGTTGCTGGAAGGGCAGAATATGGTTACTAACCAAGCTCAGACAATCATTCTGTGTAACGACCCGGATTTCCGGTTCGTTATTGGACTTGTAATTTTGCCGTTGGTTTGTAATTATTAAAAATAAGGATTTAATTATTGGCTTTGTGGAGATTCGAACCTTGGCCATGAGGGAGGCCAATGGTTGGAGAAGTTTGGTTTTATTTGTTTTAAAAAGTGACATTTCCAAGGCTTGAACTCATGCCCTCCTGGTGAAATTTAAGTTGGATTTTTATTTTGAATTAATTAAATGGTAAATTGAGGAATTAAAACCCTAAGCTTCTTTGTGCACTCACTTTCACGCCTATCACCTCCTAGCCGTCAACATCATTCTCTAGTCTCCCTCTCTTTGTGTTCGTGTGAAAGCTAGCTTTCGAGGTAAGCGTTTCATCCCTTCCATTGATCTTCTCCTTCGTTGGTTCTTGCTGGTTGTGATCGAGGTATTTCTTTGTTGTTTGCTCGTTGGGCGATCTCGAAGGGGTCTTGCCGAGAGTTGGTGTGCTGCTCGTTAGGGTTCCTTGCGTTGCGGATCGGCTTAGTTGTCGAGGTGAGTTATGCGTTCGTTCTCTTCTTCTTCACCGAGTGTTTTGCGTTAGTTTGTTGTTGAGCGAAGCTTGTTGTGGTTCTCTTTGCTTCTTGTTAGTTGCTGCCAAGGGAATCGCGTCGCCGTCGTGTGTTGGTTGTTGGAGTGCTTGGCGTTGCGGGTCTTCTTCGTATTCGAGGTAAGGTTTGTTGTTGTTCTCAATTGCGGTTTGTTTCTGATTGACACCTTGGGGCTGCTCGGTTTTAAATGTTGCTGTTTGTGGTGGTTCAGTTTCGTTGCTGCTGCTCGCTCACACGAAGCCCGATCTTTGCCGAGACCAAGCCTGTCGCTGTCGTTCCAGCCGAGTGACGCCGCGTGCTGCTCAGCCTGCGTCCATGAGTTGCCGAGGCCGTGCCGCGCCAGACCCGCTGCAGCGAACACGTTCCAGCGTTGCCGAGACGCTGCTGTTGTCTTTCGCTCGCGCGTGCAACCGCGAGCGAGCCGTCGTTTCTTATTGGTTTCGGGTATTTTCGCTTAGCATTCGTTATTAGTTCGCTGCTGCTCGGTTTCGTTAAGGGTTGTCCTAGCCACTTAGTATTTTATTTTAATTGTTTTATTGCTATTTTAATTGCTAGGACTCTTGTGGTTTGTTTGCCGACACTTAGGATTATTTTGCTTGCGTTCTGTAGTCCGACATTCCAAGTAAGGATTCCTTACCGGAGTTGTGTGGACCCTGCACTCATTTTGATACTTGTTTGTTTGCTAATATGTGACTGTATGCATGATGTTCTGTTTGTCTTACTGAATATCCTATCTAGCATGTTCTCTGTCTTTTACTTGCTAGATGCA
>JBBMEF010050503.1:0-12806 GCA_037832685.1 Sicyos baderoa
GAGAAGAGTAGAACACCGTGGTTAAGTGGTTCGGGAACATCCCTACTCCACTGTTATGGATCGATCGATTCTGATCGCTCCACCATCATAATTGGCCATTGATTGATGCAAGGCTCTCAGAAGGGGCTAGGTTTTCTTTCTATCTTACTAATTCTCTTAATTAACCCATGTTACAATAATTGATCTAGGATTAATAGAGTGATGTGGAATTCACATATTACACTGGTATTATATTACTTCTAAAAAGAAACTCTGGTATTATATTTGTTGCACAAATTTGAATTTTTCTACTATAAATATGTTATTTTTTATTTTGTGTTAATGAAAACATTTATTTTGTGTTAATGAAAACATTTTGCTATCTTTTATTATGGGGGACAAATACCGATTCTCGAAATCTGTGACGCTGGTATTGAACTGGTTTACAACCAAGGAATAAAATTATTGTACCACTGATTCATTCGATTTTTTTTAGAATTCAAAGATTATGATTGTTAATTTTTTTCTTTTGTTAAATGTAATGATATTTGTAATTAATATTTTAAATTTGATTAATATCCTAAAATTTTCTTAATTTTAATTAGGATCATAAACAATCTTGGGCGACGAAGAGAAAAACTAAAATTCACAAAAATAAAAAACCCAAACCTCAGTTATAATAAAATATTTCTAAAAAAAAAAATGTTATAATTAAAATATTGGCTAAATTATAAAAAATATTCCTATAATATGGGGGTTGGGTAAAAAATGCCCTCAAACTTTAGCAACAGTTTCAAAAATATTATTGCCCTTAATTTTGGATGGAAACCGTTAAAGTTTGGTTTCAAAAATACCCCTGAACTTTTAAAAAATTTAAAAAATGCCCTTAAATTTAAAAAAAAAATCAAAAAGTACCATCGACTTAAAAAGAATATTAAAAATATCAACTTTAAAAAATATTACACTTTTATTTGAATAGTATTCTTGATCTTTTAACAATTTTAAACAAAATATTCTTACTAAAAAATGGTTATTTTTTTTCCTCTACTCATATGCATTTGATCTTGTTTTTAGAAACAAATGTAAGATGTAGATATAAATAAGAAAACTCAATGGATGAAATAGTTGTTATTAAATTTTAGAAACAAAAAAATAAAAACAATACAACAATCAAATCCGACCTAAATTGTTGTTAGGATGAATTTGGAAACATAAATAAATATTTTGAGGTAGAGTTTAGTTCAAGTATTTAAAAACTAAAGATAACTTATAATTGTTTTTATCGATTTTAGCTTGAATGTATTTAAATAATTGAGTTACTTATTTGTAATTTGAAACTAAACAATTGACAATGAATAAGCGATTTTCATCCAAATTTAACATAACTTTTGGATAAAAGTACATTACGCTTTTGTTTAAGAGTATTAATACTAAACCCTTAAAAAACTTAAAAATTTATTATGAACTAAAAAATATATTATTAACTTTTGAATAATAATGTGACAAAAAAAAAGTTCCAAAATTCAAAATAATAATCATGATCAATATTCTTAACTTTTTTTCAAAAATTTGTTGTTGGGATGAATTTTGAAGCTTAAATTTGTTAAAATAATTTTGTTACCCATATGTTTGAAAATTAAATCGAGTGTCAATGAGGGAGTAAATCATCTATTTTACAAATCTTAATAAATATCAACATCAACATGTACTCGACTAAATTTAATAAATTTATGATATAATGCTAGAATAGTATGAGATTTCATTTCAAAATTAATGTATAATGAGGGAATAACTCATTAATGATCTTATAATGTTTGGAGATATTGCTATATTTTTAATGTGAGATTTTCAACACAATTCAAATATAAACAATTAATATTTACATACAAATAATTTACAAGTTAGAAATACAAAAGTAAAATTTGTGTTTTAGGAGCACAATTAAATATTTACGGTATTATTGAAAGAAAATTTTAACATTTTCATCATTATTTTATGCTCTTCAAGTCTAAGGATACTTTTGAAACATCTTACAAGTTTAGAGGTATTTTTGAAACCAAACTTTGAAGTTTCCATCCAAATTTAACACCAATGATACTTTTAAAACTTTTATTAAAGCTTGATATTTCGTCTATGTTAACACCATTTTTGAAACTTTTCAAAGTTTGGGGGTATTTTTGACACAATCCGATAAAGGCATTTTCTATAATTTAGCCTAAAATAGATCATTAAAAAAAAATAAAAAAAGCTGGCAAGGTCAAAACGATGCGTTTTGCGATTTTTGCAAGGCCAGAAGGAACCATATAAATAAACAGCAAATTCAGCTTCTTCAGTGTTCTAGGATTTTCAGTTTCATTTCTCCGATGGATCAATTCAGAGGTCAACCTCGCCTCCCCAAATTCGCCGTTCCGAAACGCTACGAAATCAGCCTCAAACCGGACCTTTGCCTCTGCAAATTCTCCGGTTCCGTTGCAATCGATCTCGATATCGTTTCCGATACGAAATTTCTGGTGCTCAATGCCGCCGATCTTCACATCGGCGATGCTTCTGTCTCCTTCACCGATCGGAACTCCTCCAAGGTATTGGATCGCTCTTTCTATATATATCGCTTGAGATTTCATATTAGGACTGTTTTGAGGATTGTAAGGAAAAAAAAAGTGGAAGAATGTAGGGAAATGGCGTGGATTATTTGGTGCATGATTTCGATTCCGTTCTTGATTTGTTTCTCTTAGTTTGTTCTCCATTCTCAGATCTTGAGATGGAAATGGATTTTCATGATTTGATTTCAGTCTGAGCTTGATGGCCGATGATGATGTTCGATATCAGTTTCTGATTTCTTAGCAGCTTACTGAGTTGTGTATAAGTATTAGGATTTTGTACTATTGTAGCTATGCATTTCTATGAGAATTGGAAAGGTTTTAGAAGTTTATTTAAGCATTTTTTTAAATTTTATCTGAAATTATTTGGAAATAGTTTTTGAAACTGCTTTGTTGAACAAATGTTGGGGCAGGTTTTCAAGCCTTCATGTATTCAAGCGTGTGAAGAGAACCAAATTTTAGTTCTGGAGTTTTCGGAGACTCTACCGATCGGGTCGGGAACGTTGAGTATCGGCTTTGAAGGAATCTTGAATGATAAAATGAAAGGATTCTATAGAAGGTAATTTGTTTGCATGTGAGAGTTTAAGATCTATGTATGACCCTCTCTTACCCCACCAAAGATTTGATTATAAAAAAAATAAAGAAAAAAGATCTATGTATGGAGACGATAAAGATAAAAATTGTTCAGATTCCTTACTTTTTCATGTTGACAGAAAAGGTCTCAAATTAACAAAGTGTTACTGGTTCTCTTAATAAGTTGTAACTTCTAGCTGTGCCTTTTTAACTCATAAGAAATCTTTAGCTAGACTTGCACAAGCTTACAATTTTGACGAATGTGAAGTTCAAGAAATAAGGCAGTTTCTAGTTCATTAGATCTTTTTTTTTTTTTTTTTTTTTTTTTCAGTTATTTTCTTTCTCATCCAAATCCTCAAGAGGTTTGATACATAGTTTTTTTTTTTTATAATATCCGTGACTGTTCGGGCCTGCTTGGACACCTCGACTATTGTCACGGGGCGTACGCATACTGCCTGATCTTACAACATTTGGATGTCAAGGAAACACCTAGGAAATTAATTGTTAGGTAGGTGGTCACTATAAATTGAATCCATCACTCTTTAGTTCCCCAAGATTCTCTTGACCACTAGGTCACTCCATGATGGTTTGATATATAGTTATTATAACTTATAAGACTGGCCCAAGTTTTAGGACAACGAAAGAGAAGGAACTTTTTTGTAAAACAACTGGTCAAGTATTCGTAGGACAAAGAAGGTTTGGAATTCCTAATTTTCAGCAAAATTAGAGACAAGTCCTGTAAAAAGAAAAAAAATGAACGTCGAACATTTAAAATAATGAAACTTCAAGAATAATGAACTGGTTGGGATTTTATTGTATTTTGAAGTTATTTCCTATGTGGTTGTACTTTTGCAATGGACGACTGGCTTGATGTGTGTTGAATCACACTCCTCCCAACCTGTATGGAATAATTGTCATTAATTTCATTTCTTCTGTTGCCTCAATTTCACGGTGATTATTTTGTGCTTCTTTTTTAACTTAAATGATATGTATTTTCTCTTTGTTGCCAGCACTTATGAGCACAATGGTGAGAAGAAAAACATGGCTGTTACACAATTTGAACCGGTTGATGCTAGACGCTGCTTCCCTTGCTGGGATGAACCGGCATTTAAGGTGTTGTCATCTCTTTTTTTCATCTCCTTCCCTTCCTCCCTCTATAAAAATCTAAACAACCTGTAGTTTATCCACTAAGTAAACTTTAAAGGGGCTATTCCCATCACCATTTTGAAGGGACACAGAAGTGACTTCTGCCAAAATTTGTCTTAATTTAGGTTATTTTTTTTGTTCCTTGAATTTTTTGGTCCATGTTATGAATAATGGAACAACAATCAAGAAAAATAAAGAAAACGGGAGACCAAACACAATGATTTAGTTCAAAGGCATCTCAACAGTCCAAAAGTGTTCAATAGTTCAAATATAGTCTTTTATGAAACCTGATATTTCGTCTATGTTATTAACATTTTTTTTAAAGATTTTTTTTGCTATCAAGTTGTTAAGAAGATTCAAAATAGAGGAATTATTTTTTTTATGTTTGCGATAATTGTTAGAGGTGAAATCATCATGATGGCCAATTCAATCCATGGTGGCTACCTACCTCGAAATTAATTTCCTGCGAGTCGACATCCAAATGTTGTAGGGTTAGATAGTATGTCATGTGAATTGATGTCAAGGAAGTAAATTTCACACACACACACACACACACACACACACACATATATATATATATATGTCAATATGTAGAAATAAACACGATTTTGTTCCTCTTAATTTTAAATTGTGTTTTCTTAATTTTGTTTCTCTTATTAGGTTGTTATTTTTAAGAAGTCAAAATTAATAACATTGTTCATTTTACCAAATTGGAAGTAATAAGTTACTTCCAATTTGGTAAAATGAACAATGAAATAAGTTATTAATTTTAACTTCTAATGAAAATTAAAAACTAATTGGAACAATTTTAATTTAAAAAGAAATTATGTCAAAATTCAGAGGCTGGAATGATGTTTAAACTTTTAGCTTATTTCTACTCTCGTAACTCCTGCCTAGTCATTGCTTTAATCCGTTCATTATTGACAAGCAGGCTACATTCAAGATCACGTTAGATGTACCAACTGAACTAATAGCACTTTCCAACATGCCAATTATTGAAGAAAAAGTGAATGGGGATCTAAAGACGGTTTCGTATCAAGAAACACCAATTATGTCCACATATTTGGTGGCCATTGTTGTTGGTTTATTTGATTATGTAGAAGACCATACAACTGATGGTAAAATCATAATCAGAGTTTCTTATGCATACTGTGGGTACTGTTAATAATAGCATGAATTTACATCTAAACAGGGGTCAAAGTTCGTGTATACTGTCAAGTTGGCAAGACAAATCAAGGAAAATTTGCATTACATGTTGCTGTTAAGACTCTTGACCTATACAAGGAGTATGTTGATTTACACTCGGTATTATATGATCCTGTTAATATATTTATTTTATCTACTACTTAAACAATGGTGTAATTTCTGCAGATATTTTGCCGTGCCATACTCTCTGCCTAAACTAGACATGATTGCAATTCCTGACTTTGCTGCTGGAGCCATGGAAAACTATGGTTTAGTTACCTACCGTGAGACTGCTTTACTTTATGATGATCAGCACTCAGCAGCTGTTAACAAACAGAGGGTAATCTACATATCCAAACCTCCGAAAAAAGAAAAAAAATTTATCTCAAGTTCCCTGATTTATTTCTATCTTTTATTTTCTCGTTGTTAAGGTGGCAACTGTTGTGGCTCATGAACTTGCGCATCAATGGTTTGGTAACCTTGTAACTATGGAGTGGTGGACACATTTGTGGTTGAATGAGGGATTTGCAACATGGGTACTTTCATTCAACTTGTCTTGACTTTTAACCAGTTGGAGGAAATGATTATAATTGATCTTCATTTTATCTCATTTGTTTAGGTGAGTTATTTAGCTACTGATAGCTTGTTTCCTGAGTGGAAAATATGGAATCAATTTCTTGAAGAAACAAATCATGGTCTTACATTGGATGGTCTTGCTGAATCACATCCTATTGAGGTACATGTCTTACTAGCAGCTGGCAGGCATAGCCTTTTCCTTTTCCATCATCTTTGTTGTTCGTATTCTGGTTGTCTTAAGGAATGGCCATTCTAGTTGTTTCTTGTTCAAGTTAAAAAGCTTATTTTTCTTTCAGGTTGAGGTAAACCATGCCTGTGAGGTTGAAGAAATATTTGATGCAATTAGCTACCGAAAGGGTGCATCAGTTATTCGAATGTTACAAAGCTATCTCGGTGCCACTTGCTTTCAGGTTGTTTATTGCTTCTATTCCTTGTCTAAAATAATTGAATCACTTTCTGCCTATTAATACAACTTGTTGAAATGGGTTGTTTGATGTGATCAGAAATCACTTGCTTCGTACATTAAAAAGCACAGTTGCTCAAATGCAAAAACTGAGGACTTATGGGCTGCGCTTGAGGAGGGGTCTGGTGAACCCGTGAACAATTTAATGAGTTCCTGGACTAAGCAACAAGGATATCCTGTTGTCACTGTCGAAGTGAAAGATGAGAAATTGGTGTTTGAGCAGGTCTGTTTTTGTGTTGGTTTCTATCAATTGATCAAATTAATTTATGAATTGCATCTGCTCGTTTTAACAATCAAAGTTTTCTTTTTTATTTTGTGATTAACTCTCGAGGGATATTGTAATTGGCAGTCAAGATTTTTGTCGAGTGGTTCCTCTGGAGAGGGGCAGTGGATTGTTCCCATAACATTGTGCTGTGGCTCCTATGATGTGCGCAAGAGCTTTCTGCTGCAAACGAAGACAGAATCCCTTGACGTCAAGGAGTTCCTCGGTTGTTCCATCAGCAAATGCAGTGGTGGAAATGATAAATATTGTAATTGGATAAAACTTAATGTGGATCAGACTGGTTTTTACCGGGTGAAGTATGATGAAGATCTTGCAGCTAAGCTTAGAAATGCAATAGAGAAAAATCTTTTGACTCCAACGGACAGATTTGGTAACTAACATCTTAGATCCCGTTTGATAACCATTTCGTTTTCTCATTCTTTTTATTATTTTTGGTTTTTTGTTTTAAAAAATAAAAACCGTATATGTTTGATAGCTAATTTTAGTTTTTTGTTTTTAAAAACTAAAAACCAAAAAAATGTCTAGAAATGCAATAGAGAAAAATCTTTTGACTCCAACGGACAGATTTGGTAACTAACATCTTAGATCCCGTTTGATAACCATTTCGTTTTCTCATTCTTTTTATTATTTTTGGTTTTTTGTTTTAAAAAATAAAAACCGTATATGTTTGATAGCTAATTTTAGTTTTTTGTTTTTAAAAACTAAAAACCAAAAAAATGTCTGTTTTCTATTTTCAAACATCACATTTCATTTTGATTTTTTTAGTTTTTTACTAATTATTCTTGATTTTTTTCATGCCTTTTTAAAAACAAAAACTTATTTTTAAAAGCTATTTTTTTGATTTTATAATTCCTTTAAAATTTTAAAAACAAAAACAAAAATTGGTTATCAAACAAACCTGTTTCTAAAAAATAGAAAACAAAAACAGAAAACCTGGGTTATCAAACGGGGCCTTAGCTTTGTCATTTTGATGTTAGCAATGAGAAGCAGCTTAAGGTTATTCTTTCTACAGGTATTCTGGATGATGCATTTGCCCTTTCTATGGCTTGCCAGCAACCAGTTACCTCTTTGCTTACCTTGATGGGTGCTTATAGGGAGGAACTTGACTATACTGTGTTATCAAATTTGATCAGTGTAATGTTTTTACCTTGATTATTTTTTCCTCTCCAGTTTCTATAGTCATGCTTAGAGAGCTTAATCTGGGCAACTCTTTTACAGATAAGCTATAAGCTAGAAAAAATTGTGGCCGATGCAGTTCCGGAGATACTGGACAACATCAGACAATTTTTCATCAACAATTTCCAATTTGCTGCAGAGTAAGACATTTCATGTGGTGTTTTCTTTCTTTATAATTGGCTAAAATGTGGTATTTGCATTGCATAGCCTAAGTCTGATGTCATTAGTTATGATGGATAGTTGTGCTGTTTAAGATGCGTGAATGTGTACAAATACAAACTAAATAAAACCCATGCTCAAGTTAAATTATCTAATCTTTTCAATTATATATGCAAATTTTTCTGTAGAAAACTTGGTTGGGATGCCAAACCAGGCGAAAGCCATCTTGATGCAATGTTGAGAGGAGAAATTTTGACGGCTCTTGCTCTCTTTGGTCATGAACTGACAATAAAAGAAGCAAGCAGGCGATTCCATGCATTCTTAGATGACAGAAGTACGCCACTTCTCCCACCTGATATCAGAAAGGTACGTTGGAGGAACATAATGTGGCACAAGCAACTAAGAAAACATTTTCATTTACTCACGTTTTTCCGTCCTCAAAGGCAGCCTTGTTGGTAAAAGCTTGAGGTCTCCATTATATGCTCTCTTAGAGGTCTCGGGTTGGAAACCCACAAGTGAGCTTAATTGTAAAACCTCTTGTTCCTTCGTGGATCTGAATTTTGGAATGGGTTCGGGTGCCCTTAAGTATATAGTGGGGCAAAGTTATGATTCCCCGGCTATAAAGAAAAAATCACGTCTGTCCCTTAGGGGTGCATAGTAGTTAAAGGCTTGGGCTTTGAAGGTGTGCTCTCCTCAAGGTTCTAGGTTCGAAACTCACATGTGACATTAATTTGTAGGCACCTCGCATGTCTTCATTCATTCGATGTCTCCCGTCCTGGCCTAGGGACGGGTGTGGTTACCCCGGGTATAGTGGAGCAAAGCTCAAATTTCTTGGTTTAAAAAAAATATAAAAATAATAATCACGTCTTTTCCTTTTAAAGAAACTCATGCTTGCTTTATTATGATGTTTCAGGCAGCGTATGTGGCTGTAATGCAGACTGTCAATGCTTCAAACAGATCTGGTTACGAATCGCTCTTACGAATCTACAGAGAGACTGATCTTAGCCAAGAGAAAACGCGCATTTTAAGTAAATTACATTTCATTTTTTGGTCAACTAATGAGTGTCATTGTGTGTAGTATTCATATGGTTACTTCTGTTTTTTTTTTAGGTTCTTTAGCATCTTGTCCAGATTCTGACATCATTCTTGAAGTTCTCAACTTCTTGTTGTCGTCTGAGGTACTCTAGTTTCTTCATGGCAGTGGCAACGTTTTGCATTTGAGACTCAAAATACTGATTTTGTTATCACTTGGTTTAGGTTCGGAGTCAAGATGCTGTTTTTGGACTGGGTGTTAATTGGAAAGCACGTGAAACAGCTTGGACGTGGCTGAAGGTGATATTCTTATTCCACATTCCATTAGGAAGCACACTAAAATTAGTATTTGATTGAACCTTTCTCGAAAATATTGATCCCGTTTGCTTATCGATCAGAAAGTTCTTACAAAAGGGGTGGTTAATATCCCAAAGTTGCATGTTTAGGGGGAAGTGAGCTCAATGTATGATTGACGCTTTTTTTTTTTATTGACATTTTTTACACGGTTTGATAATCATTTTGTTTTAGTCTCTATTTTCACGTATAGTTATCATACTTCCTTATTTTACTTTTTAAAAACATAAGGCAATTTTGAAAACTAAAAGGAGCAGATGTCTCCACGGCCTTAGTAGAGGCGGGTCTCTTCTAAGGTATACTTTTTGAAGGTCCCTTAATTGTAAAATTCTTTGTTGTCTGGCAAATTCAAGTTTAGGCCTTGAGATGGGCTCGGTTATCTCCACCTCTGGGTATGTAGTGGGGTGAAATTCCGATTCTCAATTATTAAAAGAAAAGATTCCCAATTAATTTACTTTTTCAAAAAAACAATTGACATAGAATTAAAAATAATGTATTTAAGAACTCGCAAGTCATGATAGTTATGAAGACCTTTTTTATCATTCATCATTCGAGATCCCTCTCTACATTATATTGTTTGTTTTGATGTCTTTATAATAGAGTTTTCTCTTTTTTTGTAAGAACCTCAATTCTCATAAATGTTCTAGAAGGGGTAGTTATGGAAATTACTTAGAGGGTGGTTATTCTTGTAAGAGGGAGGGAATCTCTTGTCATTATAAATAAAGCTTTGGGTGGGAGAGGAAGGGATGTATTATTTTGGGAAGATAGTCTGGGGACTTTTTGGGAGAGAATCAGTGCTTTCTGTTAGTTCTTTGAAGTTCCATTACTGTTTTCACCTTATTTTCCATTTTATTTTGTATTTGTCACTGATCTGAGAACCTGTTGTTGGATATCTTAGACCCCGATTGTTAAGACCCCATTTGATTGTCATTTGGTTTTTTGTTTTTGGTTTTTGAAATTTAAGCTCGTTGTAGGATTACATTTTTGTTTCGAACGGGACTTTAGAAGTCCTTTATGGGTAGGCTGTTTTTGCATTATTCATATCTTGTGCTCAGTTCCTTGGAAACTATAATGACGAGACAATGTGAATGCAGGCTAAGTGGGAAGATATCTCAAAAATCTACGACTCTGGGTTTCTGATTGGACGCTTTGTCAGTGCTACAGTCTCCCCGGTTAGTACAGCTCTCTTTTTTCTTTATCTAACTTATCAGCTTAAGTTTTTGGGTTGTTTCGTAATTTAAACATAATTTAACAATTAGTTTCTTCTTGAACTTTGACTTTATTTTCACCTTGTGATTTCAGTTTGCCTCTTATGACAAGGCCAAGGAAGTTGAGGAGTTCTTTGCAAGTCGAGGTAAGCCATCGATGGCACGAACTCTGAAGCAAAGTATCGAGCGCATTCATATCAACTCAAGGTGGGTTCAGAGCGCTCAGAAGGAGCGCGACCTTCCCGCAGCTGTTCAAGAGCTAGCATGTAGACGATATTAGGTAGGACGATGACGACGCAAACTTGATCTTTGTAATGTAACAGTTGTCTCTTCTGTTAGACTAATGAACTCCTTGCCTATTTTCCCTCCCTTTTAATATAACTGATTGTCCCATGAATATAGGCTTAAAACTTTGGTTGTACAATAAAATAATTTTTAATAATGTCTGTTTCTTACAGTTGGTTCTTGCCCTTTTAAGATATTATTATAACTTTATTTAGTTTTTGTGATTTTTAATCAACGCAATGGTTGTTAAAATTAGCATGATGTGTTTGGTAGATTGGTTAATGGGTGTAAATTTTGAATCATTTCTCATGGATGCTCGCTCACTTAAACTATTCTCAATTTAGTATATCATTTTTTTTTCCTTTTACAACTTTAAGAAGTAACAAACATCATCTACGACCTAATAATCAAATAATTTATTATAGGTTTAAATTAAATAAAGCGAACGGATTAAGGGGGAAGGGGGAAGTTCAAGATTATGCATATTTTTTGAGTTGGAGTACAGGTGCGAAGGCAGGGAGTTTCTCAGTTAGGCGGGAAAGAAATGAGCTCGCCAGAGAATGGCACTTCAACTAATTTCATGAAACAATCTTATAACTTTTTTTGTTTTGAGGTAAACCTTATAACATTTAGTTATCAAAGAAACTCTCATCAGATATAACTATTAAAGAAACTCTCATGAGATATAAGATCTACAAACCAATTATTAATCCTCATAAAATTTTAGAGATCTTTATGCATCTAGTCAAATTACGGTAAAATATTTAAAGAATATTCAAATTCAAAACAATTAGCAAAGATATTCAAAACATTAAAAATTAGAAAATAATTAATTTGCTAATTACTATGATATACATATCTTAATTAATATAACTAAATTTAGCAAAAACAAAATACGAACTAACTAATTGATTTCAATAATTTCTTCCTCTAAACTTTCAACCAATTTTTGTTCTCCCACAATCTCATTTAACAACCGTACCTTCAACCCCTAGTTTTACTCCTTCAATTTTCACTTTCTTATTCAACACAATTAAGTAGGATTTTCTTTTTCTTATTTTCATATCTCAAAAAACTTGGGAAAATAAAACAAAATTTTAAAGGTTATGAAAGTGAATTCATTATCTAAATACATCAAAATATTCAATAGAGACCAAATTAAACTTTATTTGAGAATCTTGTTGGGTGAAAAAAATCATGCCATTTGAGATTTTTTTTTTCTTTCTATCTAATTTGCAATTGTTTTCATGTATATTATAACTCTCTAAAGCAAAGATGAACTATACCAAAGTATTATCATAATACTAATTGTGCTTATATTACCATACATTCTACAAACTACTTATATTACAACTCTCTAAGACAATACTAAACTAGTTAATGTCAACAGGTTAAAATAAATGTATTAGAAGGATGTTACAAAATACCTATATTCCAAGTAGCTTATATAATATTTATAAACATATTTTATTGCTACTACATAATACCCTACTACAAGAAACTATATAAGTATTATATAACATATAATACAATCATCAGGTAATACCCATTTCATTTGCAAGATATAACATATTAAAATCGTATTATATAATAATCATTTTACTAACTACTTAAATTTCTAATATATCAAAGAATATCATAGTACCTAAAGTCAGACTTCAACGAGAAATGCATTATAATATTATGGGGAATTTGCATGTATATTACAATAAAATAAAAAAAATTGAGTAAATAACAACTTTTTGAAAATATTTGCAAATCTATCAAAATCAGATTGATAGACTCCATCA
>JBBMEF010050514.1:0-12805 GCA_037832685.1 Sicyos baderoa
CTATATTTGCAATATTTTTAAAAAGTTGCTATAATTCTAATGCAGACTAGAAAATTTGTCATACAGCGCAAATTCCCAATTTATTTCTTATATGAGATTAAATCATAAATTTAGATTACAAATAAAAATTAAGTTAACCTAAACAAATATTCGAATTGTTAAACTTAGTCCAACGGTGGAGATTGAGTTAATTATTTAGGCAATCGTGAACCGTCAGATCATCTTAGCCCCTGAACAAAGAGCATTACAAAAACCCTAGAACCATAAACTTCGATACTCTGCTCAGAGCCCCGCAGCCGCGTTTCATCTCAACTTCGAACATCTCGAAACAAAAAATGTATGCCTCTCAATCTCTTCTTCGTTCTACATTTTTCATAGCATTTTCTTCATTGATTCTCTCTGTTCATTGTTCTACACAGATTAGTTTACTTTTCATAGCTTTCATGAGCTTTTTATTGCGCGATTTCCCAGTTTCTGTAGTGATCCAGAGGTGCTTCATCGTGTAGGTTAATGATTTTTTGTATGTGAAGAACATGGGGGAATGTTCTTATCACAGATTGTTCTGAGTTTGATTTTTCAAGTAATGATTTTTTTGTATGTGAAGAATGAGAGCGATGTTTTAATCTTTTATTGTTCTGTGTTATATTTTTCAATTGTTGGGTTTTTTTTATTACTATATTTGCATTCTATTTGCTTCATTGTTCTTTAGAGATATGAAAAGGGTAATGATTTTTGTGTGTGAAGAATGGGATTGATGTTTTTATATTTGGTTGTTCTGTGTTTGATTTTTCAATTGTTGGGGTTTTCATATTAATGTATTTGAAATCTCCTTTGCTTCAGTGTTATTTATAGATATGAGCAGCGAAGGAGTTAAGGGAGGCCCGGTAGTTCCGGAGTCTGTGTTGAAGAAGAGGAAGAGGAACGAGGAGTGGGCTCTTGCTGAGAAGAAAGGTCTAGAGGCTGCTAAGAAGAAGAATGCTGAGAACAGGAAGTTGATCTTTAACAGGGCTAAACTCTATGCCAAAGAGTATGATGACCAGGAGAAGGAATTGATTCGCCTGAAGCGCGAGGCTAAGCTCAAGGGAGGATTTTACGTCGACCCTGAGGCTAAACTTCTGTTTATAGTCAGGATCCGTGGGTGAGTGATTTTGTGAAATCTCTGTTTTTGGTTTGTTGCTTCAATTGTTGTTTGTGTATTGATTGTGGTTTTGGATTTTCAGTATCAATGCTATTGACCCTAAGACCAAGAAGATTTTGCAGCTTTTGCGTTTGAGACAGGTGATGCGTTATTTCATTGATTTCATCTCACAGCAATTGAGTTTAGACAATGTCTTGAATTGATTTATTTATTTATTTTCAAGTAGATCTTGATAAAAGGGATTATCTAGGGTTGCATAGTTTTTCTGCTGTTGTTGCTTCCTATATTTTTTATGTACTTGTTTTATACAATTTATCCAATTGTATTTAACCTAGACCCTAACCACTATCCCTGGTAGAGCGATTTGATAGTTTCTGAGTTAAGAAGTAAATTTAATAGAATATAAACATGGAATGTCAGGGTTCTACTTTTTGTAATTTCATACCTTAGTGCACATGTTTTCGTTCCCCTTCATACTTCTGTCATTCTAGGATCCTTATTTGTATTTGACATAAATTATTGTCTCTTGATGATGTTTTTTTTATAAGAAACAATTTGCATATTTAATTGAAGACCTTTCCTATCAGATTAGTTGGTGGTATGTTTATAGTAATGTATTAGGGTGGGTGTTTACACCAAGTGATAATCAGAGGAACTATATCCTTAAAAAAAATCTCTAATTGTTTAATGGTGAAGAATGTTGTGCCACTTTATTAAATTATTTTTAATTGTCCTCGTGAAGATTTTAATCTACTGCTATTTGACATTAATTTGTGCGGTTAATTTATAAGTAACTCTCTGTGTATCATGACAATGTGTAGTTTGAATTTGAACATTTTGATGTTAACATAGATTGTTACTGTTTTTTTGTTTTTTTGAAACAAGGGTAACTATGCCCGGCCGCCTGGCACCTGTTACTGTTGTTTATATTGGTTCAAACATAATGAGGAACATATTCTTCACATCTATTTTGCTTTGGTTTGTACCTTACTCCTTGGTTATCAACCCTACAGATTTTCAATGGTGTTTTTTTGAAAGTTAACAAGGCTACATTGAATATGTTGCACAGAGTGGAGCCATATGTCACATATGGGTATGTTTCTTTAGTAATTATATTTTCATTTGCCCTTCTCTTTCTTATTTCGAACGACTAGAGAGCAGAATGAACTCATCTTATTTTCTAATCTGATGATACTTTTAGGTACCCCAACTTGAAGAGTGTTAAAGAACTGATTTACAAGAGAGGCTACGGAAAGCTCAACAAGCGAAGAACTGCTTTGACCGACAACTCCATCATCGAGCAGGTTTGTAGCTTCAAACTAATATCATGTTTTTATATAAGTATACCAGTTTCGACTACCGGTTTCTCCACAACCTCCAATCTTCTCTAACTGCTGCTGGGTGTTATTTTCAGGCTCTTGGCAAGTTTGGAATTATTTGTGCTGAAGATCTCATCCATGAGATTATGACTGTGGGACCTCATTTCAAGGAGGCAAACAACTTCCTCTGGCCCTTCAAACTGAAAGCCCCACTTGGTGGCTTGAAGAAGAAGAGAAACCACTATGTTGAAGGAGGCGATGCCGGAAACCGCGAAAACTTCATCAATGAGCTCATCAGAAGGATGAATTAAGAAACATTTTGTGCTGGTTCGTCCAAGTTTTTCTCCTAATAGGTTTGTCATTGGAAGTGTCGTTTTTTGAATCAGAATGTTTTGCTATTTCATTTCATTAGTCTACTTTATTGTCTTCAGGATTTGTTTTATGTTTGAGAATGCTCTTAACTTTGCTTTTATTGATAAGAGAATCTTCTAAAATTTTGATGTCACCCTCTCTAAATTGAATGTCGGACTTTTATTCATTTCATAGCTGATTTTAATCTTTTATTAAAAAAAATATAATCTTTATATCATTTTAATTTTTAAATTATGTTAAGATTTCATATTTTCCAATGGAAAGTTAGGTATACCACCTAAGTTGTTTTAAACATTCTTTAGATGTTTGTAAAACATGTCATTGTCTATCATATGGGATAAATAATTAGGGTTAGGATTTATAGTACTCTTTATCCAGCTGCGTTATAATGGGAATTTGTTTATGTACTCTCTGGATTTATACATTATGTCATTTTTTTATTTTTTTTACCATCACTTTTATCTTGATCCCCAGTTTGTATATTAACTAAATAAATCTAAGAAATTTCAGGGAACAACTGTAAAAAGTAGACACCTTGCAAAACAGTAAACCATTCGATTATAAAATTGCAGGATTGTAAATCAAGAATGTCAGAACATGGAGAAGTTACCATTCGGTTTGTTTGTTGAATTTATGGAAGAATTAAAATAAGTATTTACAGATTACTCTTTAAAAAGTTATGTCTTAAATTACATTCAAATGAGTTTTTTATTGCAATTCTCTCAATCCTTTGTTTTCTCATTTCATTCCCCTCATTCACAGATGAGCTACAAGGTCCTTCGTCACAAACCACACTCTTAAGTAAAAAAATAATAATAATAAATTAATTTTTTTTTGTTAGGGTTTCTTTCTTTGACCATGAACATTTTAGATTCGTGAACAAAAATAATTGCCATGCCTCAGCCCCGAAGAAACTTCTTCAATGTGAAGGTAAATTGCACGAAGTTCAAGCAAACGATTTCCCAAAAGAAAATTTATGTCTCTATCTAACATCACTAATCCTAATCCATCCCTAGAACGCGACACGAAATATATAGGAGTTGAGATACAATTGAGAGTGTTTACCAATTAATATCACAAACAGATTTTAAACGGAGTATATTCTCGAAATCAAACTTTCGGCCCAACTGTATCACTCCTCGGGACACCCACTTTTTATTGTAGAACTAAATTTAATATCAATTACCACATTTCTGCTCCTTTCATTTTTGCTATAATGTATCCATGCAAAACCACAATAAACTAAGTTTTCTCTTTGCTAATTCGAAGCTTAATAGATATACCTTGCAATTGTAAAAAAAAAAAAAAATAAATAAAAAAAATAAAAAAACTCATTTAAGCATCAGCCCAGGCCCACGTGCCAAGTGTAATGGGCCTATTATCAAACTAATGTAATTGAGAGCCCAAGTATATGGGCAAAATGTGTTGGGGTTGTTTTTCTTCTTTTCGTGTAGTGTGAAGGTGTGTGTTGCGAGTTTTTTAAGTACAAGCTAGAGAAGATGGATTACAAATACCGATTTTAAGGATCGAATCCGTGACGCTGGAGTTTAATTGGTCTACAACTAAACAATGAAACTATTGCACTACTGACTCATTCAATTTAATTTTAACAATGTTTATCATCAACGATTTACTATATTTCAATATACGATTAAAAAGAATCATATAAAACTTCTAGATATTTTTCAGTTGAAAAATGTATGCAGTGGAAGTTTTCATCTCTAATCAAGAATGTGTCAAAGTTGGCATATAAGATCCGATGAACAAAATTAATAAAGGTAATTATTATTTTTTGAGTTCAAACTATCACAAAAATTTGAATATTACTAATACTCTCTTTAAAAAGTAGAGTCAAAATATAAATTGAAATACAATTAAACAAATGAATACATTATCAACTCTTTTAATATGGAAACATAAGTAATATAGACGCAAATAAAGTAGTTGTATTTATAGTCACTAATACTTATTATAAATACTCATTAACACTATTATATATTATTGATAAGTATTATATATTATGAGTCAAATAATATTTAAAAGTATTATTAATATCCATGATTATAAATATAATGACTAATCTCGCCAAATTCCCAATAAATAAAAATATGAAGTAATAGGAAAGGGACTCAGATGTTGGGCTTAGTATACCAAACAACCAACAAACATTATGGCTAATTGTTGTCATTTATATTAATAAATTTTCCTCAAAATTGTCATCATTATGGAAATTAATTTACTTTTATGTAATGGGAAAGGAAACAAGCACCAAGATTTATGAAAAGTCATGAAATAATTAGAGAGCATTAGAGAATGTTTAGGGAAGAAGATAAAGTAGTGATGGAAGTACATACTACCACACCCTAATACAAATATATACGATGTTCTTTTATATGGACCTGTAATTTATTGAGTTTAACCGAATAAGTTAATGGCACAGTGGTTTCATTGTTTGGTTGTAAACCAGTTCAACATCAACGTCACGGGTTCGATTATAGAATCAGTATTTGTTATCCTCTCCTCCAACTTGTACTAAAAAAAATAATAATGATAATTTATTGAGCTTACATTAACACTAATCCCAACACTCTTAGCCCTTCAACAATCAGTCTATATCACAAGGCTTGAAAATAAATGATAGAATTGATAGTATACAGTTTGTTCTAACTAAAGCTAGCTTAAAATATTTATTAAATTCTAAAACAAAATGTGTTCATACCCATGGAATCTTAAAAGAATTCCTAAAAAAGAATTTCAATAACAAAGATACTAATATATATATATATATATATAAATATTAGAAATAAAATTTTAATTGATTTTACACATTCTCATTTAAAATAATTACGAATAAATAAAATGTGTTCATACCATGAAATTTTAGTAGAATACCTGAAATATAAGTCCAATGAAAAAAAAATACAATTAAAACAAATTTATAAAGATAAAAGATAAAGTTATGATTAATTTATATATTCTTACTTGAAATGATAACCAAGAAACAAAATGTGTTCATGTAATTGTCAAAAACAAAACAAAACAAAAAAAGTGTTCATATCATGAAATCTTCTTTCCATCCTTAAAAAATAACTCCAACAAAAAAAAAACAATTAATATTTTTTTATAATATAAGAAATAAAGTTATGATTTATTTTTCATATTCTTATTTAAAATGATAACTAAGAAATAAAATGTGTTCATACATGAAATCTTCTTACAATCCTTAAAAAAGAATTCCAATAACAAAAATACTATTAAAACAAATTTATAAATATAAGAAATAAAGTTTTGATTGATTTTACCTATTCTAATTTAAAATAGTAACGAAAAAATAAAATGCGTTTGAGATAGCTAGAAAACAATTAGGCTAGAATACTTTTCGAAGTATTATGGTGCCACAGTCTAGGGATAAATTCAGTGGTGTTCGGAATATAGGTGGGGAAGCTTCGATTTTCTGAATTTCAAAAAATAAAATGTGTTAGATACCATAAAATTTTCCCACACCCCCTTCAAAAGAATCCCAGTAACAAAGATATTTGAAGGGGGTAAATGTCTGGGCCAATTGCAAGCCCTATGTCAAATCTTCGTACCATACATAATTTCATATGACATTTTAAATATAATTGAAGGGAACGTGATGTGACAAAATAGTGGTGAAATTTAATTTTAAAATTATAAAAACTTTGTCATTTCACACGGTGGTTTTAACATCAAAAGACCCTGATTTGACATAGTGTTTCTTCGTCTGGGTTCCAATTGGCCCAGATATTACCAGTCTGCAGGCTTTAATTATCTGGTTAAAAAAAAAAAAAACCAAACTTGGGTTAATTATTATTATTATTTTTTAATGGTGAGTTAATTCCAACTCAAGGTTTCAACTCCAAAATGAGTATTTGATTTTCGTATTATTTGAAAATAAGAATATCATTTAAGTAAGTTTTGTTGATTCCTTCTTACTTAAAAAAAAAAAAAAAAAAAAAAACTTAGTTAAAATATTATTTTGGTCCCTCAACTATCACATTTGTTTCATTTTGGTCATTAGACTTTCAAAAGTCCAATTTTAGTCATTCAATTAACATTTTTGTTTCATTTTGGTCTCTAGACTTTCAAAAGTCTAATTTTGGTCTCTCAACTTTAACAAAAGCTTAAAAATAGTCTTTGAAGTAAAAAAAAAAAAAAAGTTAATAATGGTTACAAATTTAATGAGTTGGCAACAAAATAATAATAAAAAAAAAAAAATCAAAATAGTCAAGAGTCATATTCTACTTCATCTCTCTTTCTTTACCACCATCCCCTCCCATTTTCTACCCACTAAAAAATTTATCATAATTCTTCAAATCTATGAAGTATAAACATTTTGATTTTGATGGGAATGAAATATCCAACAAATTATAGCTACAAGAAATTATCTTTTTTTTTTTTTTTTTAAATTAGAAGGCGTTGTGTCCTAATTGATAGAGACCAAAATAGAACAAATGTGATAGTTTAGGGACCAAAATGGTATTTTAACTAAAAATCTTAATTTAATATAGTTCTTGTTTTTTTTTTTTTAAAGTACAAATTGAGGGAGGAAGATTACAATACCGACTCTTCCAGGGTTCGAACCCGTGACACTGGTGTTGAACTAGTTTACAATCAAACAATGAAATCACTGCGCCTCCAACCTTTTCGATAATATAGTCCTTGTTATAGCTATAGGCTAGCCAATACAAATGTTTGTCTACTAATAAGAGTACTAGGTCAGCGACAGAGTGACGAATATAATCGATGCTACAAAACCTTTAATTCGATATTAATAATAAAAATATAATTTAATATTTAATGCGACACTTTAAGAATCGATGACATTAAATAATTGAAATTATATATATATATATATATATATATATATAACAAGTTTCATTCCTTCCGACGGACAATTTCAAATACTTGAAGTCTCTTTAAACACGTAAACTTTCTTATATTATTAAATTAATACATTTTAAACATCACATTAATGTCTCATCTCTCTTATTATGTATACACTATAGTCTTATTCATTTTTTGACATCAACAGTTTACAATATTGGAAACATTTAAATTGAAATATCATTTTGGTTTTAATAATGGCTAAAAACATATGAGAAGTCGGTTAATAAATAAATATATATATATATATATATGTAGCAATGAGATGTAACTTTCATAATTTTTTTAGGCCGGAAAATAATTGACCCTTAAAAACAACATGATAAACAAAAAGAAAACGTGTTTAAATGTTTTTGTCCAAGTAAATGTTGATGTGCCCAAATTCATTATTTTTTTTCTTCATCCTTGACCAAAGTCCTTATGAAATTATAAATTTTACCTAAATGTCATAGTCAAAGTTTTTTTTTTTTTTTTTTTTTTTTTTTTTTTCTCAACAGTAAATATATTTTCAACAACTTTGTCTCACCAACAACAACCAGATTGGCACATTCAACCAATTTTTTTTTTGAGATTATAATAATTAGAATTAAAAAGTTCGAACTCAAAACATTTTAGAGATCGACATACTACTTTAGTTGTCTACTACATCCAACCATTAAACTCTTTTTAAAAGTTAGCTTTGATTCATTATCGTTTTTAAAAATCTACAATAATTAGAGAATTTGAAATTTAAATCATAATTTTTTAATTATTGAATATATAAATATTTTTTTTATAAAGATGTTAGAAGGCGACTTTCAAAGAGACAAAGTAAATATTTTTAACAATTATATTTTTATATTTTATAATTACAAACAAAATAGCTCAACATGTGACTTTAGACATGCATGCATGATAAACTTAATCATATATACATGTAAATAAGATGCATTTTTTAGGAATATAAGATACATGTTTATTTGAGTTTAAAGTTAAAGTTGATACCATGTGACAAATTAAAAATTATAACCGATGAAACTGGAAGTTTAAATTAAAATTATCAACATAATCCACTAATTTGAGGTTTAAAGGAATACATTGAAAGTTTATGCTTGAAATTGAAATAGAGAACCAAATTGATTTTTTTTTTTTTTCTTCTTCTTATTCTGGCAGTTCATTTCACGAAATTTTTAGTTTTCTTTTTCTTAGGAAAAAGTATATAGAATATTAGAAACTTAATAGTTTTTTAAGAAGGTATTTTTATTATTACTATTTTTTGTTTCTAAAAAGTATTTTCACAAGTAAACCTCAGAAGGAAAGTAATGATGGCAACTTTTCTTTTGAAGGCATTTTTTTTTGGTAACTTTTCAAGGCATTTTTAAAATGTCACCAAAAAAAGAGTCACAAAAACAGTTTTTTTTTTTTTTTTTTTAAGCATTTCACATGTAGAGCGACGAAAGAAGACAGTAAAAAAAAAGGTTAGAAATTTTAAATTGTCTTCAATTGATCAATTTAGAACTGAAATGCCATTAACTTTAAGAGGTGTTTGTAGCTAGGGAATGAAATGGAAGTGAGGAGAATTTAAATGTACTCGGGTAGCACTTCTCCAATAATGTCATTCATATGAAGTTAATATTTCTTTTTTTATTTTATTTTTTTAATAATAAATATAAAGTAAAAAAACATAGAGGAGATATGTGGCACCAAATATGTCACATGAATGACATCATAGTGAGGATGCTATCGACAATACACCTAAATTCTTCTCAATGAAATAATAAGAAAGTGGATGGTTCTCATTATTTAGACATCATAATTATTATTTTCATAATTATATTTTTTAGAATTATTTTTTATTATACTCCTAACTAATAACTACTTTTTATTTTTTTGATTAGTAACTATTTTTTATTCTTTCTATAAATTTCATTTAATTTTTATCATAACTATTTTTCACTCATTTGATCTATTAATAATTTTCCTCTCCATTATTATTCTTATTTTTATTCTTCCCAAATTCTTATCCTCCATATTCATTTTTTTTTCAACTTCACCAAATTGAAATGATCTTAACAACAAAAACAATAATAGCCTCAGGCCCTCAATTCAAAACGTTCATCGACAACCAAACCCTTTACCAACTAGAAGAGTTCATTGACAACCAAACCCTTGAAAATTTATGAGACTCAATGCTCACAAATACTTTTAGCTAATATAAAAAAATACATAGAAAAACAATTAAATTTTTAATAATTGTCATATGTTTTTTCTTATTTGAATACATACATTTTATTTATATTTTTAAAAACCAAACCAAAATTTAGAAAAAAAAAAAAAAAACAACTTCCAAAAATGTGATTTTATTTTTAAAATGTGGGTATCATTCATATACTTTCTTTCTTTTGATCCGAAGAAAGATAGATCTATCGTAAAAAAGATGGAAGGAAATTTAAAAACAAAAAACAATACTTGGCTCGTATCTCTCATTTTAATTGATTCGAAGAATCGTCCTAGATTTTGTTTTATAACAAAAAAAACAAAATATATTTCTATCTCTATTTCTATATAGAATATTCTTTTAGAAAAATTGTATCTACTCTATTACCTATAAAATACTTTTGAATATAATCATTTTTTAAAAAAATATTAATTATAATCCTATTACATTATCATATAAATATTTATAATATGTTAGTAATAATTATACATACAAATACTATATTTAAAAATTTCCCTAAAAAACCAGCATATCCTACTGAAAAAAAATAAAAATAAAACCCAGCATATTCTAGAATATTTGAGGGTACAATTCAGAAACATAAATGAAAATCAATCTCATAAAACAACATGCAATTGTATACCAAACCATAAAATCACAGTTTAGCGGCATTAATGTACATCTAGTCTAGTGGTTGGGTCGTGAGTTCGAATTCCTCACGAGGTGGTTAGATCATGAGTTCAAATTTCTCACCTATAATTATTAAAATTTAAATAAAAAATGTCGTGAGTTCAAATTCCTCACCAGTCTGGTTGTTGGGTCGTGAGTTCGAATTATTAAAATATAAAAAAAAAACATAAAATCACAGAAGAACAAAAAAAAAACACAAAATATATGAAATAATATTTTAATTAAACGAAATAAAAAGAAGAAAACACTTGGAAAGGCCGGAAAAAGGTCTTCCTCTATAAACAGTTTTCTGGACACTGTACACAAAAGCAAAAACAAGAAGATCAGATTCATCTAATTCGGGTCAGATCCAAATCCCGATCCCAATCCATTTCACCAAAACTCAATCAAACATTCAACAGAAGAACAGAAACAAGAATCGGTTGAAATCAGACTCACGAATCGATCGATTAGAACCAAAACCGCGACCTAATTTCGTCGAGAACGAACTCCGAATCGATCGATTAGAAGAGAATCGAGACCTAATTTAACTACCAGTGGCACAATTCGAGGCGGCGAGAACAGAGAGTACAGAGATACTTTCTCTTGATCGTGAGGCAGAGAGGGAGACAACAGAGCTTCCATCGCCTTTCGATGTCGATGGCGTACACTTTGCCTCGACAGAACGGGCAGGTTCCCGGTGCTTGTTGCCGTCCGAGCTCTTGCGATTTCTCTTCCCATACGCATGCGAGCCACATTCTTCTTCTTTTCCGTTCCCTCTGCGGCGGCCGGAGGCGGTTTTGCGGCGGCGATTTGGCGGAGGGACGGCGGTCGGCAAAGGGGGAAAACGGACAAGTGAAATGGAAAGAGAGTGGAATTGTTGAACACGCAAATGGTACTTTTTAGTTTTAACAAGATGGAGAGCTATTTATAAGAGAAAAATCGCGTTCGCATTCGCCGGTAAAACCTTTTTTTTTTTTTTTTTTTTTTTTCGTGACGGGAGTAACCACATTCTTCTCGTGAACATCCCGGATGGTTCCTAAAAAATTAAACCTTAAACCTATGGTAAATTACAATGAGATTTTATTATTTGGTGGAAATTTCGTTCCACCACAGTCATGGTAATCATTAAAGTTGGTATATTTTTTACTACAAGTTGGGGGAGGGAATTACAAATATCGATTCTTTCAGGATTCGAACTCATGAGGCTGGTGTTGAACTGATTTAAAACAAAATAATGAACTTATTGCGCCATTTATCCTTCCGGTCATTAAAGTTGGTATTTAGCTCTTAATTAATCGAGAGAAATTATACATCAAACGAGTAGTGTTAATTTATTTACATTTTACGATTAGAGGTTCGATTCTTAAAAGTTTTAACACCAACATCACATGTTGAAATTGTGTCTCTTTTAATATCAGATTCAAATTTAAACTCTTTTATTTATTGAAAAAAGTATTGAATTATTTATGTTGTTGGGGGGAAGAGTATTTATGTTATTTATGAAAGCTTAAATTATTTTTAGCTATGTTGAATAATGAAAATAAAATGGTACGCTTTGAATTATTACTTATTAGTTTCTAACAATTCCAAAAGCCACGTGTAACCAACCAAACCCTAATCCCAAATTTGAAAAGTAGAATTAATAGGAAGGACTTTAAAAGAAAAACAATTACACATCTAAAATCGGAACACCGTAGAAAATAGATAAATAAAACAAAAGTAACTGCAAAAGGTAGTTTTCTAAAAAAGAAAAAAGGCAAATAAAAAAGGAAATCGAAACAGATTTATTACGTGGCGTCGCTGTCAGACTAGAATTTCCACGTACACGCGTTGCTATAAAGATAAGAAGCCGTAACCTTCTGGGATTTTATTGTCATTGCCACCTCGGCGATCTGCTGGAAAATGACATTTTTTTCCTCTTTTTATTTGCTATTTTATTTATTTTCTTAAAAAAGAAATGGTTGGTATTTTATTTTTTTGCAAAAAGAAAAACGAAAGATAATTATTAGTCAGTTTTCCTAAAAGCCACCTGTGAGTTGTGATCAGCGCCTTCGCCAGGTCACTTGCCATTTAGGAAAAAACCGACAATTTAGGCCCCGTTTGATAATCATTTGGTTTTTTATTTTTTGTTTTTCAAATTTAAGCTTATTTTCTCTCAAATTTCCTACAATGTGGTCCATCTTTCCTACCATTTATTCA